>JAURVB010002771.1:0-96111 GCA_033002965.1 Piper betle | reverse complement strand
TATTAAATAAATAAAAATTATCATAGAAATATTGTAATTTTATGATAACCAATATAAAATATAGATTTTAAAATATTTTTGAAAGTTCGGTTTTTCAGATTAATTTTTTTTAATTTGATGCCAAATTTACCTACGGTCAAACCAAAGATTAAATCAAGTTAGTTTAGAACCAAAGATTAAATCAATTTAGTTTGGTTTCTATTCATATTTGGTTGTCATCATGGGGAGGGTTGGTTCTATCTAGCTATAATTATTTTTTATACCGACACCTTTATTTTATTATTATTATTATTATTATGATATATAGTAAAAAACTCTTTACCAAGTTTAATGAGTTTTAAAAAATATTTTAAACATATATAATAAAAAGAATATCTTAAACATCTCAAAAAAACAACAAACAAATTAAATAACATAATAAAAATTCACGTAAAACACAAATACTAATGTTATTTATTAAAATTATTAGTTTTTATCATGAAAAAAATTGTGCATAATTACCAGAGATAAAAAGTTTTTATTAGTTGGCAAAGTGCCTTCCTGGTCAGCTTTAAATTAAAATAATTTAAAATAAAATATACCTGGGAAAGTTGTGGTACAAGAGCCTTTAAACTGGTTGTCGTCACTCCATAATTGACTCAATTTGGACTGAAAATTTATTTTAACTAATTAAATCAAACTCTTAAATTTTTTCGATGAAGGTATTTAGGACAATTGATAATTTTATTTATGTTTTCTAATAAATATTTAAAACTTTTTATGACAATAAATCCAAAATAGGTTCCCTTCTCATAATAAAAAACTCTTTATTAAAAATATGACATGATTTTGACAATAATATTTTTATATAAAAGCATTTACCAAAATAATAGAATTTGTTTTTGAAATTATCAGCTTGGGGAAAGTTTTACACAAGTAGAAGAAGCAGGGAAAGTTCCAATAATTGTATGTCCCAGTAAGTAAGGGTGTTAATAGTTTGGTCGAGCTTGAATTCACCTCATATTCAGCTCAATTTTATTTGAGTTAAAGTTTGAATCATAATAATCCTGCACAAGCACAAGTGCACCTCCTTTCTACTCGACTCTACTCAAAGTTTGATCTTTTATATTAAATACAATAGTTTGTGTTTTTTTATATAGTTATTTAATAAAATATAATAAAATGATAAATATAATTACATTATAATAATAGTTTTATACGATAAATTAATAATTTTGTTCTTAAACAAACTATTTGACGTATAATTGAATTGAAATTAAATTATTTAAACATTTAATTTAATTTTATTTCAAGTTATCTAAAAAAAATTATATATGAATAATAATTGAGTTAACTTGTATTCAACTTGAACTCGAGCTCAAAATAAACGAGTCGAACTTGAGCATAGTTAAACCCGACTTGACTCACTTGATTAGCACCCCTATTGGTAAGCTCTTAATTACAAGACATAAGATAAATACAAATCAAGTTAACTAATTATTTTAAATAAAAATTAAGACGCAACCATTTTGAAAATTATTTGATTTTTTTTAAAAAATGGGTTTTTAAATAATATGTGGCCGAATTTGTCTAGATCAACAGCCAAAGTGATCATATATCGTGAACCCCCAACTAGATTTTGTCAAAGCCATTGTGGTTGGAACGTGCCTATATCTAGATTTTTGCCCTATTCCACTTGTTTTGGCCGAAGTTAAAACTTTCAATAATTACTTTTTATGTCAAAAAATTTTATTTATTGAATACCAAAAACCAAGGTAGATACTTTGATATAGAATAATATTAGTATTTCTTGGTTCATTCCTTATAATAGGTAAAAATAAAACATAATTTAACTATCATAATCATATTCAAAGATATTTTATCCATGGATATTATGTTAAATATCTCGAATTAATTACATATAAATTAAAATTTAATAATTACTCACATAAAATATGAATATTAAGTTTTTTTTACTTTTTGATTGGTTTTCAGTTCGGTTCTGACCATAATTTTTACACATAAAAATTTTGCCTATGGTAGAAAACAAACAGAACTAAATTTTCCCAAAATCGAGGTTCGGTCGATTAATTCAATTTGGACCAATCTCGAGAGGGCTTTTAAGTTGATGAGCAAAAACTCGCTACAGTCTCTCAATGGCCACTGCCGGGACCTTCAAGAACTGCGAGGCTTCTTAAGCATTGCTGGTTATTACCGCAAATTTGTAAAATATTATGTTGTCATTGCTTCCCCACTCACTGACATGCTTAGAAAGGTTAACTTTCATTGGACAGATACTTCAGAAAAAGCCTTCAACCAATTAATGATAGCTCTCGTATTCACACTTTCTAACTTCTCTAAGGAATTTCAACTCGAGTGCAATGCCTCAGGGAATAGAGTAGATGCAGTTTTCATGAAAGATGGGCATCCCAATTCCTATGTTAGCAAGCCTCTTTCGGGACGTCAACTCCATCTCTCCACCTACGAGAAAAATTACTTTGCCTTGGTGTATGTTGTGCAATGATGACGTCCTTACCAACTTGAACGTCCCTTCCCGTTTGCAATGACCATCAAACTCTTAAGCATATCCTGGATCAAAAAATGGGCACCTCTCATCAATTGGATTTCTAAGTTGCTTGGCTATGATTGTAAAGTTGAATATATGAGTGGTAAACAGAACATTGCTCCAAATTCTCTCTCAAGGCTCAATGCTATTTCTCAATTGATTCCACAATGATATCATGAAATACAATGGGCCTAGAAGGCTAATTAATCTCTTGTGGACTTGATGAAGCAATTCAATGAAGGTAAACTTGATCCTCTCTTGTACACTTTGAAGGATGGCATTCTATTTTATAAAAACAGGATCATCCTGCCTTCACACCTTGCAAAGTTGACATCATGGAGGCTCTCCACTCTGGCCTTTAAGGAGGCCATGCTGGCTACCACAATACACTCAAGTGGATTGTTAGAGATTTTACTAGCCCAGGCAAAGGGAAGATGTTCAATATTATGTGAAAAGCTGTGATATTTGTCAACATATGAGGATTGATCACAAATGTTTCGATGGATTGCTGCAACCCTTCCTATTCCTAGTAGAGTGTGGGAAGATCCAGCCATAGATTTTATTGAAGGAATCCCAACATCCAATGGCAAATCTTGCATCTATGTTGTTGTAGATCGCTTCTTCAAATTTGCTCATTTCATATCCTTGGCAATAGCTACAGTGCACAAACTATTGCTAGAGCTTTCCATGATCAGATTGTCCGTCTCTATGGCCTTCCTAAATCAATTGTATCAGACATAGACAAAGTCTTCACAAGCAGCTTTTGGAAAGAATTCTTCAATCTACAAGGTGTACGTCTTCGACTATCATCTGCTTACCACCCATAGTCTGACAGCCAATCCGGAGTTACCAATCGTTGTCTTTAAAATTACTTACGTTGCTTTGCTGGGGAGAAGCCTCATACATGGGCTGATTACCTATCCATGGCACCAACACCCATTCTGCTACTGGTTTTAGTCCATCTCAGGTGCTATATGGACTACCAAGATTGCAATCATATGTCCTTGGTATCAGTGAAAACAACGAGATCAATGAAGTGTTAATGGACTGCCAGGATGTGCTCAAATTGTTGAAATCTAACTCGCAGTCTGTTCAAAACTGAATGAAACAAATGGCCAACCATAAAAGGGATGACAAGCAGCAGGAAATTGGTTACATGGTCTACCTTCGCCTCCAACCATATCACCAGACTTCTGCACAGTTACGTCAAAACACTAAGCTTGCTCCTAGATTCTATGAACATTCTGAAGTTCTTGCCAAGGTTGGGCAAGTTGCTTGTAGATTGAAGCTCCCTATGGGTTTGCAAATTCACAATACATTCCACGTCTCCCAGCTCAAACCACAATTGAAGAGAATATATGTGCACCTTCCAACTTTGCCCATCTCAACTAAGGATGGTCATTAACATATTCCTGTACGGTTCTAAGCATCTGTTACAAGCTTACTGGAAACAGACGCTATAGGGAGGTAATAGTGTAGTGGGAAGCGCTTACACCATCAGAAGCTTCTCACTCTTCAAGCTCAAACAACAATTTCCTTAACAGGAGGGGATTGTCATTGATGTGGAATAATTTGTAACCAATTTAGTAAGCTGCCACTTGGTTATGAGTAGTTCTTGGTAAAGGGAATAATGGCCACATATGAGTAGTTTTCAATAAGCAATTGCAAGCACTATTATAGATATTGTAAATAGTAGTAATGAATAAGGGATCAGTTCCCATTAGAAATGTCTTCCCCTCTTATTAGCCATCAATGTCTCCCTTAACCCCTGATTTCATCTCCCTCAATCTTGAATTCCTCTGTAAATTGCTAGTTATCCTTGAAGAAGAATTGACATGTAACAGATGCTGGCGGTCTGCAAGAGGGCGAAGAAGACGCCGTAGCCAATGAAGGACACGACGGCGGGGAGGAGGCCACAGCGGAGGTCAAAGAGCCGTCCGTGGCGGCGCCGGCGAAGATGAGGTTCCAGGGGTCATCCTTCCGGTGGAGGTAGGCCGTGGAGCCGTTGAAAAAGGAGACAAGCATACTGTAGGCGGCGAGGTAGGCAGCTTCGGGGAGGGCGTTGAGGGGGACGGCTTGGGAGCCGCGATGGAGTGGTAGGAGCCGCACAGGAAGTGGTAGGCCGAGCCCAGCACGCCGCCAAAGATGAAGCAGCAGCGGGCACTGTAGCGGTCGGGCCAAGCTTCCCTGCCATCAGGGTATGGATTACTCATTGTCGGTAAATAAAGGGGCACTTCTTCTTCTCTTTTGAACTCCGGCGAGGCGGTTTTAAGCTCGGAGCAAGAAGCAAATGATAACCATTAAAATTGTTTTTATTTTTTATTTAATTTAGGTACAACAAAATTTCAAATCTGTCCAATCTTTTCTTTCAAAATCCATTCTCCTCTTCAACTTTGAATCGGGTTTAATTATATTCGAATCTAATTCAAATTTAAGCGTTTGCACTTTGCTTGTCACTCTTGAGTTCTTAAGTTCAATCTGGGATTTTGATTCAAATATTATTAGTATTTATCATTATTAGTTTTTTTTGAATGTGTGTTGATTTGATAAGACATAGAAAATGGTTGTATGATTTTTTTTTGTACATTTAAGCTAAATAATTTTTCTAAACAATTTTTTATTAGTTTGTTTTTTTGATCAATTTATTTTTTAATCAAATTATATTTGATAAAATATTTTAGTCAACTTATTTTTTTTGTAGTTAATTTATTTTCATAAATTTATTCTATAATTATATTACTTTTATCAGTTTATTTTTCATTAGCACATTAATCAATATCATCAACACTAATATTAATAAAAATTAAATTAGATTGAATTTATTAAAAATAGCATGACAAAAGGATAAAGTAATGAAAAATATGTAAAAAAATAAGTCATACCATTAATTTATATTATGACCATACTAATTCATTTTTATGCCTATTTTATTTAAAAATTTTAATTTAATAAAAAAATAATTAATTAATATCATTATTATTATAAATGTCACTAAAAAATAATAAAAGATGAAATCAATAACTTAATCTAGTTGATTATAATGTAATTCTTGGCATTATCAAGTTAATCACAATGTCACAATCGTCATAAGCAATATATCACTAAAATAATAAGTTAATTTAGAAAATAATTTGTTTAAAAAATAAATTATCAAATTGATTGTTAAAAGGCACACACACGTGCACATCGATATATATATTAAAAAAATTACTTCATGTAAGAACAAAAAGAAATACTAACTCCTCTCTTTTCCCGGTCAAATCAACAAAATAAATAAATAACCATGTTTACCTATTCCCCCCTTAAAAAAATCCAAAGGAACAACCTTCCCCCCCCACCCTCTCCTACCCATTAAAAAATAAAAAAATAAAAACAACAGCCACCTACTCCTTCTGTACAAAATAAATAAATAAATAAATCCGGTCACCACCCCCACAGAAGGTGCCCCATTCCCACCCTTACACATATATATATATATATATATATATATATATATATATATATATATATATATATATATTCCCACCCTTACACACACACACATATATATATATATAGGAAAAAGTTTTCCTATAATAGAGCACAGCCAACATGGCTCTGCTCGAATTTGTTTAGAGCCGTCCGATCTGAGATCGGACGGCTCAAAATACCCCAACCAAATACAAACCCTCCCCCCCTCCCCTTCCTCTGCTTTGGTCTGCCGCGCCCCTCGCCGCACCCCGCCTTGCTCCGCCCCGCGCCTCCCGCCCCTCCCCCGCGCCCCCGCCCCGCCCCCACCCTTCCCCCCTCCCCTGTTTTCATCCCCCCGCCGCGCCCCTCGCCCTGCCCCGCGGCCCTCGCTCCGCCCCGCACCCCACGCCCCTCCCCCGCGCCTCCCGCCCCGCCCCACGCCCCTTTCTCTGCCTCGCGCCCCTCCCCCACGCCCCCCGCCCCGCCCCCACCCTTCCCCCCTCCCCTGCTTTCACCCCCAGCCTAGCCCCGCCCCGCCCCGCCCCGCGGCCCTTGCTCCGCCCCGCGACCCACGTCCCGTTTCCCTCCCCCTCTCCGCCCGTTTCGCCCCAACCCCACGCCGGCGTCACCAACAGCACCGCCGACGGTGGTGCGAAAAACAGGGGTTGGGGAGGAGGGCGGGGTGGAAGGGGCGATGGCATTTTCGTAATAAAAGTTTGACTCGCTCCCGAGTCAATATTACGAAATAAATATTAAAAATAATTTTAAAAAAATAAAATACTATAAAATAAAAACTTGGCTCACTTTGGCTCGAGTCAATACTACAAAATTGATTTTTAAAATTTTTTTAAAAATACAATACCATAAAATAAAAACTTGACTCGGACCCGTGCGGGATCGAGTCAAGTTTTAATTATAAAATAAATTTTTAAAAAAATAAAATAATTCGGTAATAAAAACTTAGACTCGCTCATTTCTTGAGTCAAGTTTTTAATACTACGAAATAAATTTAAAAAGATATAAGATAATTTTGTAATAAAAAGTTGACTCGATCCCGTGCAGGATCGAGTAAAGTTTTAATTACAAAATAAATTTTAAAAAATAATAATAATTCCTTAATAAAAACTTGACTCACTCCCAGACAAGAGTCAAGTTTTTATTAAGAAATTATTTTTATATTTTTTAAATTTTATTTCGTAATATTAACTCTAGTCGCAAGTAAGTCAATTTTTTATTACGAAATTATTTTATATATTTTTTAAATTTTATTTTATAATATTAACTCAAGTCTGGATGACAAGTTTTTATTATGAAATACAATTTTAAAAAATAAACTAATTCTATCAATTTAAAAAAATAAATTTATTTCGTAATCTTGACTAGAGTCGGGGTAGTTTTAAAATGAATGGAAATGAGCAGGGGTAGTTTTGTAATAAAAACTTGACTCGATCTCGACTCGAGTTAATATGATGAAATACATCCCGAAAATATAAAAAATACTATAAAATGCCAAAAAATAAAATAATCGAAGTGCAATTGATTTTGTAATTTTATGGTATTTTATTATTTTTTAATATTTTTTAGGATATATTTCGTAATAAAAACTTGACATGGTCATGACTCGGGTCAATATTAAGAAAAAATCCCGAAAAATATAAAAAAGTACAGGAAAATACCGGAAAATAAAATAATCGAATTCTAATGGATTATTTTATTTTATGGTATTTTACCCTATTTTTTTCATTTTTTTCGAGAAGGGTAGTTTTAAAATAAAAATTTGATTCGGTCCCGACTTAGGTGGGGGCTTATTGACACAAGTCGGGACCGAATCAAAATTTTATTTTAAAACTACCCTTGCTTGCGACTAGAGTTAATATTACGAAATAAAATTTTAAAAAATATAAAAATAATTTCTTAATAAAAACTTGACTCTTGTTGGGAGTGAGTCAAGTTTTTATTAAGGAATTATTATTATTTTTTAAAATTTATTTTGTAATTAAAACTTTACTCGATCCTGCACGGGATCGAGTCAACTTTTTATTACAAAATTATCTTATATTTTTTTAAATTTATTTCGTAGTATTAAAAACTTGACTCAAGAAATGAGCGAGTCTAAGTTTTTATTACCGAATTATTTTATTTTTTAAAAATTTATTTTATAATTAAAACTTGACTCGATCCCGCACGGGTCCGAGTCAAGTTTTTATTTTATGGTATTGTATTTTTAAAAAAAATTTTAAAAATCAATTTTGTAGTATTGACTCGAGCCAGAGTGAGCCAAGTTTTTATTTTATAGTATTTTATTTTTTAAAATTATTTTTAATATTTATTTCGTAATATTGACTCGGGAGCGAGTCAAACTTTTATTACGAAAATGCCATCGCCCCCTTCCACCCGCCCTCCTCCCCCGCCCCTGTTTTTCGCGCCACCGTCGGCGGTGCTGTTGGTGACGCCGGCGTGGGGTTGGGGCGAAACGGGCGGAGAGAGGGAGGGAAACGGGACTTGGGGCGCGGGGCGGAGCGAGGGCCGCGGGGCGGGGCGCGGCTGGGGGGTGAAAGCAGGGGAGGGGGGAAGGGTGGGGGCGGGGCGGGGGGCGTGGGGGGAGGTGCGCGGGGCAGAGAAAGGGCGTGGGGCGGGGCGGGGGGTGCGGGGGAGGGGCGTGGGGTGCGGGGCGGAGCGAGGGCCGCGGGGCGGGGCGAGGGGCGCGGCAGGGGGGGTGAAAACAGGGGAGGGGGGAAGGGTGGGGGGCGGGGGGCGCGGGGCAGCGCAAGGGTCGTGGGGCGGGGCGGGGGGCGCAGGGGGAGGGGCGGGAGGCGCGGGGCGGAGCGAGGCGGGGCGCGGCGGACCAAAGCAGAGGAAGGGGAGGTGGGGGGGGGGGGGGGTTTTGATTTGGTTGGGGTATTTTGAGCCGTCCGATCTCAATCGGACGGCTCTAAAAAATTCGAGCACAGCCATGTTGGCTGTGCTCTATTACAGGAAACATTTCTTCTATATATATATATATATATATTAAATCCAACCCTAAATCTTAAAGTCTTAAACTTTAAACTTATAGCTCTAATTTATATATTTAAATATTATATCCTTGACTGCCACTTCATATATATATATATATATATATATATATATATATATATATATATATATATATATATATATATATATATATATATATATGCATGGTTGCAAAATTTTGAATTGGAATTAAAATCGAAATCGGTTTTTGAGGACGTTGGAATTGGTCTAAATCAGACATGAATTAGTCCACTTGAATAGATTTTAATTGGTCATATACTAAAATTTCAACTTAGTCAAAATTAATTAATGGGTTATTAGTATAGAATATATCATTCTGATGTAATTTTTATGTTATAATGTGTATTATATTTTATGATATTTTTTCATATTTTTTGGATTTTTTAAAAATATTTAGAATTAATTATTATTTTTGACTCGAGTCAGAGTCGAGTCAACTTTTAATTACAAAAATGCCATTGGTATAATTTTCCATTCCCCAACTCCCCCCGCCGCCGCCCTGTACCCTCCCCTGATCGCCGCCGACGCTGTTGTCGCCCTGTACCCTCCCCTGATCGCCGCCGCTGCTATCGCCGCCCTCCCCTCCCTATCGCCCTGTCACCCTCCCCTCCACCCCCCCCCTTCGCCCCCTGTCCTGCCCCGTCGCCCCCCTCCTTGCCTCCCACCCCGCCGCCCCAAAGTCGCCCTCGCAGCCCTTTCGTCCTACCTCACCCCACCATCCTGTCGCCGCCTTCACCCAGTCACCTCTCTCGACGCCTTGTTCCCCACTGTCGTTGCCACCTAGCCCCGCCCCTCCCGGTCGCCCACCACCGTTGGCCGAAATCAGCCAATTTGAGCCGATTCTAAAATCGACTCGAATCGGGTGAAAATCGGCTCGAATTGGCCGATTCGCAGACCAATTCGAGCTTAGCCGATTCAGAGGGTTTTTTAAATCGGATTGCCACCTAATCTGATTTAAATCAGCCAATTCTAAATAGAATCGACTAATTTATGCATCACTTATGTATATATATATATATATTATTATTATTATTATTATATCCAACCCTAAACCCTGATCGATTAAAAAAAACAAAATCACTGCGGCATTAGGGTTGGAAAACAGGTATTGCGTACATACCTCAGGAACGCTCCCAAAAATGACCATTGATAAACTTGATCATCAACGAACACCGTTCGATGCCTCCCTAAATGCGTCTCAAGCGGGCGGACGCAATACCGGTTCAGGGTTTTATTGTCTAAACTCAGAATCCGAACCAATCGCTGAGTCGTCAATCTAGCGAGTGAGAAGGGTAGTTTCGTCATAGAAAAGGTTGAACCATCTTATCCACGTTCAAAACTGTCACCTTTACAGCCACTACTTACAGTCTTGCTGACACGGGAGTGAGTGAGACGGAGAGAGGGAGTTTGGGGCAGGGAAGAAGATGAAGATGGTGGGAGGAGGAGCTGCTCAAACCCTTCTCCTACTTGTTGCCGCTACTGCTGTCTTGTGCAGCGGATGGGTGAGTGCCGGCCGTGTGGTGGGGGAGGCTCGTGGTCGGAAGCTGCTGGCCGCACCTCAGACCAAGACGACCACCACCTTCGCCACCACTGGTTCGTGGGGCTTTGCTTACACCCGTAGCCGTGGAAGGTGCTCTCCCCAGTGAGTTCCCTATTCACCCTTTTGCTTCTATATACATGCTAAAATTATCAGAGTTTGGCCTAGCTCAACGCCTCTGTTTCCTTGATAAATAAATGGGTCGTGCCACTTTTAGCTTCGTTTTAGATTGGAATACTCTGCTAAGATGATCAACCTGCAAGCATTTCATTTTTAATAATATTGAACTTGTAGTAGTTGGAAGTAATGTTGTTACAAAACTAGACTTGCCAAATGACTTGGATGCTAGAAAAATATTGCTGCTTTGAAAACGATAAAGTAGTTCACTGTATTTTTGGTGGGGTTACAAATCTGGGCATCAAGAAGATTCAATTGCATGTATACGGAAACAGATTCTGGAGCAGTAGGAAGGAGGAGTGGCCAACCATGGTCCCTCTGACCTCCTCAGTGACCAAAATATTTGGTTCCCAGGCCATGGAACGATATGGGCCAGATTTAACATTGATGGAGGCGGCAGAGAGGAGCGTCGACAGCAGTGGCGATGAGACATACGCACGGCTGGTCAAGCAGTCGACGGCGGCGCTGCTGAACTCATACTCACGGAGCGGATACCCCTACTCTGCTTGGGAGGTTAAGACCCTCTTCCTTCAAGCTCTTGTTTCAGAGGAGGCTGCCTCCAAGGTGGCTAACACGTTAGCCACGGCCAACCATGCTTGTAACTGATATAAAGTCGGATCTTGTGTACCTTTGCAGTGTGATATCATCCTTGTCATCTGTTTTCATTTTTGTAATGAAGATTTAAATTGCTGGGCCGATCCTGCTTGGTATTGTTAGGTTCTTAAGCAGCAGATTATGTGGAACAGTAGATTGTTACCTGTGGATTTCATCTTCTGGAAGGGATGTTTATGAATGTCTAATGGTGGATTCAATTTGTTGTGGTGGTTTACTGCAGTTAATTTCTTGTGTGATTCATCACCGTTTGCTGTAGTTTTTCATTTACATCTTGATTTCGTAGTTACTATTGATGACTTAAGTTACCTTGTTGTCGGATTTGCTCTAGTATGATTCGATCTTCTGATTTGCCTCACGACTTTGCAGCCCCTTCCGATGCAATACTTTGTAATGATTAATGTTTGAGATAGAGCGTAGCTTCTATATTGAATTTAATCACTTAACTGATGATATTCCTTTTTTCTTTTAACCATTCATTTGTGAAAGAAGACTGCTTTGTTATTTCAGTGGTGGGATTTATTGCAGATTGGTTTTTGTATCTAGTTAAATAATTTTGTCGTTCTACTATGTGGTTATGTAGGTTAGGGTGGAAGTCTTTAGCTAAAAGAGTGTAGAATCCATAGATTTTCAGCTCAATCAAAAGCTGGGAAGCTTGTTAGAAATCCAGAATTTGCTCTGAGGTGTCTTATCTTAAAATGATAATCATTTCTCCATTTGATATCATTTCCCTTTGAGTTCAATATGCAACAAGGTCTGTAAATAATTCTTACAATTGGGATGGCGCTCATGTCGTTAGAATGACTCCTTCATTCCTACTTTCCATCGAGTGTTCGATGTGTATCACTCCAAATAGATCTGGAAGGGTGCTTGTATATGAACTATTTGCCAATCAATGAGATAAAATTTTTTGTTTTGTTGAACATCAAATATTTGGCTCGCTGCACTTCTATGTGCTATTTTTTGCAACTCTGATAGGGATGGTTTTCCTCGCTACTTGAACAACTCTAGAGCATCCTTTCATATTTCCCGACATTGTTTTGTAATTTATGATCGATGGTGATTCATATGCCAAATATGATCGAACAAATGTTCAAGATTAACAAATCTTTATGTGAGGCAGTTATCCGCAAAGTCATAATTTTATGAACCATATATAGATGAGTTATACCTCACATATAGTTTATACGAGCCATGCTTTTTATTTTGAATAGTTTAGTTGATCGAACGTTTCAAAAATTATATTGATAAATAAAATAATAAATAATAAAGATAATGTGAACTTTTAACACAATTTAATGTTTCTAATTTTTTTATCTTAATTATTAAAATAATTATAATAAAAATTAATTTTAAAATATCTATAAACTTGTCTATTTTTAAAAAAATAAAAATGATTGATAATAATATTAAAAAAGACTTATGTACACCAATTTTAATATATATATATATATATAATTTTATAAAATTCTTTAAAAAGTGTTCAAATTAAATATATAATTCATATAAGATATTTTTTCTAATTTTATAGGAAAATGTTGTCATTTTACCGTAAATGGGCACGAGATGGATCCTCTCCCGTCTTCACTAATATTTTTTCACCTTCCGAAGAGGGCTTCCTATTGACGATAGGCATGAAAAGATACAAGTGCTCTGACTTTCTAATCAGGAATCCGGTACATTTACTATATATTTTTATGTTCAATATTTCTGGTATGATATAAACGTTTTCCAACATGCCATATTAAAAAAATCATTGATGAAAATTTTCACTTTTTACTGGTGTGTTTTTTAATGCGGATTCTTTGATGCCTATAATAGTTTATATGTTTTATGGTCTTGTAATTGTAATTATGGAAGCATTAATTTATTCTGTGGAAATTTGGAAACCATTGTATGATGCAGACTTTTTACCCATTAAAGCTATTATTGGTTGTTTGATTCATGCATGGGGATGGGGTATTCTCCTTTGCACGTATCTTTTGAGAGAAAGATGGAGGAAAGATGTGACGTTAATTGGGTTATGGACCAATCGGGCTGTGGAAATTCATGAATTTGTAATACATGCCTGTTTAGCGAGAGATAATATTATGGGCTTCAGGCTATAGCATGCAAGGACATATTTGGGCCTTCTCGTGGGTAATGTTTGGGCTTTTATCTGAAATGCTTTGGTGACTTTGTCCCTTAATGCCGCATTACGGGCTTTTAGGGATACTTAGGGTATTATATCAGAGCTAATTTGGTATCGTATTAGACGGTAGATTGAATTGAAACATAAGCAAAGTTGTTGGCCACAGGCCAAGTGGGATGTGGGCTAGCCTGCTCGTCAATAGGTCAAGTGCATGAATTTAAAAGAAGAAATTTTCTTAGATATATAGATTATAATAATAAAAAAAAGTCTCACATTCAATATTTACTATAGTAAGATATAATATATAATTGAGGATGAGTTTATGGACTTCAATTTGGATTAACTACTTGAAAGAATGACTTAAGTCCATAAATTTACAATTTGGGTTTGGTGATGTTAAATAGGTTAAATCGGTTGTTGAAATGAGTTGTAGAAATCCGGCCATTAAGAACAAAATAATGACATTCAAAACCATTAATCTTGATTTATGAGGGGCTATAAATGTCTATTGTACATATTCATTCATAGTTTAATTTGTTAGTTAGCTCTTATTCATCTTTCATGGGTTTTTTGGGCAACTAATGATCTCTTCTCCATTTTTATTTTATACCCATGCAATTGAATGTATTGGCATGAAATATGCAATATATTAGGCTCTTACTAGAAACAAATTTTGGGCTACTTCAAGAGTTATTTTGTTGGACTATTAAGTATTACATGTCTATTAATAATGTCTTTCCCAATTAACCCAATGACACCATAATTATGTTTCCATATGATGTGTTTTATTTTAATATTAATTATACACATTATTGTTTGCTTATGATAATTAAGTTTATTCGTTACCAAAGATCGATCTTGTGTTATTATAGCTTTATTGTGCACAATTAAGCCAATTATCTAGCCTAGTGTATTATAGAACTTTTATCTAGATAAAATAATTTTGATTATAGTAATTCTCGCCAACGAGTAATTAATGTGCCTTCTGCCGAAGTTAATTTGCTATCCTGTTATAGGCTATATATGATAAATAAGTAAGAAAACACTATTATAGCCAAACCGGTAATTTACTTATAGAGAAAGCATAAGCTTTCAAGCCAAAATATGTATAAAGTCTTGATTGTGTTAATGTTATCTGTGCCAGCAAATTGAACTTAAAAAAGCTCATTCGAGAGTCGTGACTAATGAATAAGTTGTGCTCATATTTCATGACCACTGAGCTAATTAGTGATTAGGATTATGTAAGCTCATAATTGACGAATATTACGTGTCAATCTGGATTGGACATCTTCATTCTCATGGCGTTACTTTGGTGATAATATGCTGCATGCGTTTAAATATAATACATTTTAATTAGGTAATTAATCATGGGTTGGGATTGATTTAGCTATTCAATATTGTGAAAAATGATTTGTTCATTTATGATCTCCTTTAACACCATGAATTGCGCAGTCATTTTAGCATGATTTTATGCTTATAAATTATGGCCTTTATTAATTTAACTGTTAGGCCTTATGAACCTTCAAAAGGGATTTAAAATAGATTTTACGAGCCTATCTTAATCCAAAAATTAGCTCAATGAATAAAGTTTTTATATTAGCTTATATACAAGTCACCAATTACTTCTAAACATAATGTATGATAAATTTAATAATTCTCCCCCTCACACATCAGATTAAGTGAATTATCTCCCTTTCACACCTGCTAGGTCTACATGTTATATTGAAGTTCTAGGAGACTCTAATTGAGCTTGATCCAATCTTATCGTGAGGCCCCTCACTCATCAAACCACTCAAATCATTTTCACCTCACACATGCGGGAGGTGACATGTTACAATAAAGATAACTTAAGGAATAAGATCTTTCTATTAGTACTTCTAAATATGATGTGTGATAGACCCAATACTAACTAAATTAAGCTGCACTTGGGCATACTGATTCAATTAATTTATCCCCTTGATAAAATGCAACTATAATTATTTAATTTTCATCAATAAGTATTTAACGGGTGCCTTATGCCGCAAGTTTGACTTCCTGTTTTAGGCTATAGAATTAAATTAAGCATTATTCTAGTTCAACTGGTAATAATTCATTAAGAGAAAGCATAAGCTTGATTAAGTGATCATGATTATGTTGAAGTGCATCTGCTCCAGCGAATTAAGCTCAAACAAAAGCTCATATTAATCAGGTGCAATCATATTTAATAACGATCGAGTACTGATCTAATTAGTCATCAGCATATTATGCAAGATTAATAATTAACAACATAGAGGTGTCGTTCTGGATCGGGTGTCTTGATTCTTATGATTACGTTGGTTTGGTGACGATATCCTCCATGCGCTTGAATATAGTACATGGACCCAATAAGAAAAATTTGTTGATCATTTTTCTTCATTTCACACCATTCTTAACTGTGCCTGCCTCCATTGGCGCTTTGCTCTCCTCTTATTGGACTTCGCCGTTCTTTCCCAACGAAAACGAAAAGGGGCTGTCTCGCTTGCTTAAAAGAGCCGAGTCAGGGATCATGTATAAATTGTTTTATATTGTTTAAGCAGCTGCTAATTAGATACTCTTTTGAAAAGGATATGTAGGCTTAAGGCCCAAGAAAGGCAATGTAGGATGGTTCATATTTCAAAGTAAGTGTGGGGCCATGGCTGACTTTGGTACAAAGTTGACTTCATTTCGTATTTTTTAGTATTGTACCGGGTGGCAAATTAGCCGAGCCGAGCCTTCGGCTAGAACTCGGCAGGCTAGGGAAGGGGATAATTGAAAGGTTAAATTATAATTGCTAACAAACTTAAACCCCTTTTCACCCACTTTTGCCACATGATCATTGACCAGCTTTATGCATTTTTATTATGTTGAAATTAAATAAATTTTATATAGACTTTTTTTATTTAAATATGATCTTGAGCTCGAGCCAAACGGAGCTGGACGAGTTCTGCTCGGAATGTGTGTGAATTTGCACGCAAGCGATGGCGTAATTAAACTAATTAAAATGGCGATTATCATTATCTGCAACACCGGATAATTGTGCAGATGGCCGGCCAAAACATGGAAATATTGACTTGTATTGGCTTGTCTTTTGTCTCATGCAGGTCCAGATGATAAGTCAGCGAGATAGCTATAGCTGGGTTGGACTGATATTGTTTGTCCACAAGAGCAAGTAATTAGTTTGTACCGATGATTGGATTTGTTCATGTACTTGTAAGACTTTCCAATTTATCGCTGTGCCTTCGATAAATCTTATGTCGCAAGTTACGTTCAGCCGAGATGATCTAGAAGAGCTAATGTATGGAATGCCTTGTTTTTCTAAAGACGTCGACGCAGTAATCTCCTTGGTGGGGAACGCAATCTCATCTCCTCCGTTGGGATAAGATGTCGGCGACATAGCTGTAAGTAGTCTTGTAGAAAAAGAACTTTATTTTGATGATTTCACGATAATATATCCCTAATTTTGAAACTTTTATGATTTTTCTTAAAATAATGACGAAATCTAGTTGATTGGTGGCGTCGGTTTTTTTTTCATTTTATAATATTCCCCTCTTCCACAAATTATGGTGTTCACACCGTTGTTTGGGAGGTGTTCACACCGTTGTTTGGGAGCAGCGGAGGAGATTTGCACTCCCTTGGCAACCGGTGCATTCCATGGAAGAAAAATAAAAAAATGTATCTAATCTTAGGATCATTCATGTATCAACAATGCAAGTCGCAGGATCAGGGATATTATATTCATGACTATGATTGAACATGAGTAATTTTGGAATTATAAAATGACTAATTCCACCATTTAGTCTAGGCGAGAGCCAAGAGTCAAGACCGCCAATGAACAAACAAAAAGCAGCTCAAAAGTCTGGCCCATTCGTGACCGGAGTAGTCATTCACTAGAGCTGCTCCTTCAGCTGCCCTCGTGCTAAAAATTTAGCCACATTTGTGACCATGAGTACTGCAACTTATTGGGCATAACACCATTACTAATTGAACAATTAGGGTAAACATCTGATCTAAATAACATCCAATGTAATCTAATGCCCCCCAACGACACAAATTAACATAGCTGGCCATTTGCTTAAACATGACTTAATAGTCTTGTTTTGAAAGGTCAATCGATTCTAGAGAGCAAGCACTTCTAGAATATGCTTATTAGTTATCACTCACATAGTATAAGCTTTTATTTATTCTATAAAGGCGCAACTAGTTATTCCTTTCCTTGGCAAAAGTACTAACTACAGACATGCAGCTCCCAGTGCAACAGCCCTCACCCCGCCCATCTCCCCTCCTAGTCTTCAATCTCCGCCGCCGCCGGAGCTTTGGACGGCCCGGCCGACGTCGCTTCAAGTACGACCAGGCGGTGGCCCTCGCCGCCACCGTCATGGCCATTCTCTACGCCGCCAGAAAGATCAGTGGCGGGGAAGGCCTGCCTTGGCCACACTGTGGAGTCTGCCAGTGCATCTTCTTTGTGAGTGCCCTCATCTCCCTCCCTTCCTCCATCTGGTCTCTCATCCTCCACCCGAACCACGCCGAGGTTTGGGGTCGGGTGGCCATCGGCTCGGCCCTACTTATGGCGGCCTCCCTCCTCACTGACTACTTCGCCGATGAGTGGAAGTGGGCGAGCTATCTCATTTGGGTCTTGGTCTGTCTCCCCTTGATCCCTTCTCTAGCACCAATGATGACAAATGCATTCACGTGGCTCTGCGTTTTGCTTACTTGCTTTTGTCGTTGGTTGGCCAATATGAGTAGCAGGATGAACATGGGGGTAGAGTTAGGACATGGGCAAGGACCAATTGCTGCTCCGTCGGCTGCCATTGTTGACCTTGAGCAGGGCTAGCCAGCAGTAGTGAATGCTTTGCCTGCCTGCGTACCTACGTAAATATCATGTATGGTGTTGATTCATGTTGCTCTGTTGTTGCCATTTCGTATGTATTTAGTAATTAACAGGATACTTTTAATCCTCCACATCTTTTTTTCTTTCTTAATAACTTTTATATTGAGCACATAATTTCTTTTTGTAAACAAGCGGATAGATTGCTCACACGGAACCAGAATTTTTAAACTATTTGTTTTGGTCGGTTTGGTTATAAATTTTTTTCTAAATTACACTTATTTTGGTTCAAGAATTCGATTTGGTTCAGTTGTGAACCAACCAAAATACTCACATCTACTTTTTGTGAATTTTCTTATGCATATCATAAAAAATGGGAAAAGAATGTGTCTTATGAGGTAAAAATGAATTGGTTTTTCTTTTTTTTTCAATTGTAAAATTTTTTTACAATAAATCTATTCAAAATCATTGAAAGTTTTTTTCTCACCTCATTATGGTCAATTCAACCTTGGATGTAATATTTGAGTCTATCAATTTGAAATTGGGAAAAATTAAACGAGCACCTAATTATGATAGAATTTCAAAATGAGGACATATTTAAGGGCCGTGACGGGTTAATTTGTTGATCAAGTAATTGATCAAAATCATCAAACTAAGTGTCTTCTAAAAGATTTGCTAACATCTAATAACATGCAAAAGAGAGGAAATTAACAAAGGGTTACTAGATCTTGCCTCTTCAAGCTAAATTAAATTGTTGAATGAGATCGGCAGCTTTTTAAATGCATAATTTAAAGATTTAGGACTCGAACTTAAAAGAGTTTGACTCCAAATTAACTCAAAGTCATTTATATTATTTTTTTACTTTAACCATGATAAATATATAATAATCTATATATATATATATATATTACTTTAAAGTATTACTTTAGTTAAATTGAAAAAAGAATAATATATTTTACTATTTTTTATTTGACTCAAAGAATAAATTACAAAATCTATTATTAAAGAGTCATTTATAGAATTTGACTAAGAAAATCAAACTCCATGAATTATTTTTCATTGTCGTGTGAGAAAATAGAGATGCACACGTGCGCCTTGACTAACTCTTGGCATTTGGCAATATTTTTCTGTCATGGGAGAAAATAGAGATGCACTCTTGCGCTTTGAATAACTCTTGGCATTTCGCAATATTTTTTTGCGAGTTGAATAACTCTTGCCATTTGGCAATATTTTTCTTCGTCGTTTGAGAAAATAGAAATGCAGAACCAGATGTTCTGATCAAGTGGACGACTCAATGTTTTAATTGATTCATAACTTGGAGTAATTATTAGTTATTGACAATTAGTGCTCGTAAAAGTAAAAAAAATTGCGTCTTCTTTTTTTGTTTATTGAACAAACGAGGAGCCAATAAATGAATTTGAAACCAACGGTGATTTTGTTAAGAGAAAGACAACGAGGAAACATTATCCTCTTTTGGAAATTGCAAGCTTCCCTCTAAGGTGGGCGTCGGTCGGTCGGATTTCGGACAATGTGTTGTCCATGTCTATCCAATTAATCTCAAACGAAAAATTGATCATCTATCGTCAAAATTCTTTGGTCGAGTAGGATACAATCATAATTTGGTCAAGATAAAAATTTATTTTTCCTATATTTATTGTATTATTTAATCATTATTCCATTATAAATACTAATTAATCCCCCCTCGCCCCCCAAAATTAACATATTATTCATTTAATCATTTCTCTTTCATTTTTCTTAGTTTAATTAGCATAAAAATAAAATTATTCTTCTTCAAAATATTTTGATAAATAAATATTACATTAGTTTGAAAAGTTCAAAATCTACGGGTGACGTGCTTTAGATTTAATAATTTTCATTGATAATTTGGTAATGAA
Organism: Piper betle; assembly: GCA_033002965.1. Classification (NCBI taxonomy): domain Eukaryota; kingdom Viridiplantae; phylum Streptophyta; class Magnoliopsida; order Piperales; family Piperaceae; genus Piper; species Piper betle. The sequence continues at coordinate 75,906 of JAURVB010002771.1, read as the reverse complement.
GTTTAAAAATATCAATAATATCATTAATTTATAATTTTTTATGGTCACTCGGTCGGTCATTTTATCAGACAAAGAAATATCTATATTTAGTTTATTTTTATTCAATCACATTTGATCGGTCGAATTCGGTCACAAACGTTTCAGACACGATCAGATACGGTCATTCGGTTGTCCATGCCAGCCCCTACTTTTCTCTGTTGAATTGTGAATCCCTAACAAGTAACCTTTTAAATATAAACTAGGTAAGATATCACGTGTGATTTCATTATACGTGGAATAAAATTTTATAGATAAACTCTTATTAAATAGTACAATAACTTAGAGTAATCTAATATTTAAGAGAGATTTCATTAGCTATAAAACTCTTGATCCGGGTCATGCTCTTATACTTGCGAACCAGTCAATTTAGCATCAGTTCAATTCGAGTCAGCTTTAGAATACATGCGCTGAGCTAAGGCCGGCCCATGTTAAGCCATGAGGGGTCACGTAGACCTAAGTATATGATGATAACGTCAGTAGCATTATAGGAAAAATAAGTTATCAGAACATACGATGGTATGCCAGTTTAATTTTTTTATTTTATATAGTGGACCGTAGAATTAGTTTTAGGTCGTTTACCGCGTTAGGATGCGTGAGTTAGTATTTTGGGTAGGTTTGTAGAGTTAGAACATGTCATTAGATGATTATTAGGTGTATCGTATTTTATTGGATTTTATTATATTTTATTTTATAATTATTGACAGAGTCGGGAGTGACTCAAATTTTAATTAAGAAACTGCCATCACCTTATACTTTCTTCCCGACCCTTCTCCTTCCCGTGTTATCACCTCCACCTGACACCAACACCCCTCTACTTTTGCCACGCCACTATCATCGGCTGCAGCCAGCCCCCCGTTGTCGCCTTTCCTTCCTTTCCCCTCCTTCTAATCTTCATCCCTATCCTTGTTTGCTCCCGCCCTTGCCCCGTTTTGTGGAGCACCACCGGCCTCACCTTCGCCAATAGCGCCTTGTCACCGCCGTCTTGCCATCGACCCTCCCTCATCGATGCCAACGTCGTCTGACCCCGTTTCACTGTTGGGGATGACGAAAGCCGCCGCCTTGGCTGTGTTCCACCGGAAGCATTTGCAGCATTTTTAGGTTCGACTACTGCCGGCGACTCATCGCCATAGGCTAGTCGTCGCTTGACTGTGTGGGTGCCTAGTCGAGCTCCTCCCGGGGTCCTCCTTCCCACACTGAGCCACCTCGTCGTCGTCTTCATTTCCAGTGACCCACTGGAGTAGTTGGCCGCCAACCCTCTGCTCTACCGAGACATGCCATTCTCCCCTTATCATGACATCGGGACCACCATCTCCCTCCTCCCCCTTGCTGTTTGGCCATCGACAACGGTGGGTTGCCGCCGACTGTGTGATGTCACCAGACGGCAATTGCCGGCCTTCACACATGCCGAGGGTCCAGTTTAACCCTCACCGACCTTGTCGAACCCAAGCAAACCCATCGGTTGCCGTTGCCATCAACGCTAGGTATACCTAATTTAAAATTGAATGCATGGTCTATGGTTAATTAGCATGATGTATTTAAAAATTATGTTGTGATTATTATTATGATGGAATGATATATCAAGGTATGAATTGATTATTAGAATCATGATGAATATGATGATGACTGTTGATAAATAGTTTATAATTAAATGCAATAAAAATGAGTGAGTAGTTATTTGATAAAATTTTCATATGATTTGAATGTAGATTAATGTCGCTACATGAATTTAATTAGTGTTGTATGATTGTCATGAATTGACATAAGTAGAATACTTATCTAAATATGACAAGGTAAATATGAGTTGATGGACTGTTACGTTAAATACTTAAGATCAACTTAGGTAATGCTAGTGTCATATTTATAATGATGATAAATGACCCTAGTTGGATATGTAGATGTGGTGGCTGATTTGTGTCATAATGTATTGATGAAATTGGATAATAGGGTGTGAAACAATTATCATGTTAGGATAAGTAGATGATTTATTGTGGATCAATATATGATGATAAAATATAATGAAAGTATTTGTGAGTGAATGCATACATTAGGAATTATTCGATAAACTCGGTAGCATGTTTTGAGTATGAATTGACGAGATTCAGTACTTTTAATAATTAAAGAATCAACTAAGGATTAAATGATGAATTGGAAATCCTAATATAACACCTCCCGAGGGATACATGTTACTACAAGAATTTAATGATCATAGTTGATTGTGTATTGATTTAAATAGTATAAAGATGGATACTAGTGGATTACTGTGTTTGGATTTGTTGATTGATATAGGTAGTTATAGTTGTTTAGGTTGTGACTGTAACCCATATATTTAATTGGACATTTTGATATGTAATCTAATTTCTATTAGGGTATGATTGTGATTGTGTGTTTTCATATGTCACATTTCTCCATCATACGAGGTGTTAGCATGTAATCTTGATATGTAGGTACGGAGCAGGAGCTTGCCGCTTAGGTGTGTGGCTTCACTTGGACCTTCTATCAAATTTGTTTAGGACTCGTATATGAATTTTTGTTCTATTCTATTGTGATTTATTTTACTGATTACAAGACAGGTTAATCTATGTTTATTGGATCCCACTTAACTCAGGTCATTTAGCTAATAGTTTTCAGGATTAATAACCCTCGAGGATGAGATCCCTCGAGTCTGATTTCGAAAACAAGATCTACCGCAAGTTGCCTTCAGGCCTATTATATAAATCCGTTTCCACGCCTATATATGATTTTATCAAGTTTTAGTTAGATGGAGATGGTGAAACCGACTCACACATACCATGAGCGGGTACACGTAACCATCACAGTGGGCTCTGGATTAGGGAGAAGGTTGTTCCATTCCCGAGGGATCCTGATAACTCTGTGTTTTGAGTTTCCTCACACTCGGATAAATGTGGAGGTTTACAGGTACTGTTTAGTATAGTGCACGTCTGGACATATGGTTCAAAGGGTGGATAAATGTGGAGGTTTACGGGTACTGTTTAGTATAGTGCACGTCTGGACATATGGTTCAAAGGGTAATGAAGGTGATTACCAGAGAGTACTTGACCTCGCACTCAAAGTGAGGAGAAATATGGAGGATAGTTGAGGGTGAAACGACTCGGCCCAAAGTACAACATAATGGGCTAATTCATCTCTTCAAAAGTAATTAACCAAGTTAAAGATATATAATTTATTCCTAGTTATAAATAGGATCTTACCCCAGTAGGTATTAGATGTGGGATTAAGTTGAGGGATCTCACAATCCACCTACCTTGGGAAATTTTGTCCCTGAAATTCCTACACTTGGCCCGTTGCTAGCCCCAGCTCACGACCTTTTGTTAGCCCGTGACCGGTACCCTAGCCAATGTCCTTAGTTAAACCCACCATCTAACACAGAACCAAGAGGCTTTGGTACCATTTGTAACGTCTCTCAACTTAGTCTCACATCTAATACCTATTGGGGTAAGATCCTGTTTATAAGTGGGAATAAACTATAGATCTTAAACTTGGTTAGCCATTTTTGAAGAGATGACTTAGCCTATTATATTGCACTTTCGGCCGGGTCATTATAGGGGGTATCAGAGCCATGTTCCCACGGAACCATGTAAATCAATCTTTACCTTTTTGAAAGTTTAAGAGTCCACTGTCCCAAGGGTAAATTTTTTTATATAAGCATTGATTACTCTTTTATGGTATTAATTTCCATTGTTTTAGATGGTAAGTATTTATAGGTGTATACAAAATGGGTTGCAGGTGAACGTCAACAATACGAGTTAATGTTAAAAGACTACTTTTTGACAACTTTCTAAGGGTGTAGGGACTAGAGGGGGGTCTAATTCAGTTGTTGTGGATACAATAATGTCTAAAACCTTAGAAATTGCTCAAGGTTTGGAAGATATGAATGGCAAGGAAAAGATTGGACTAGCTCAAGAGTCAGAAGTGCCAGGTTAGGAGGTTGGTTAACAACGATATTAGGTTGTTCAAGATATTTCTTCCTAGAAAAAAATTCTATCAGTACGGTGTAAAAATAAATTGTAAGACACTAAAGAAGAGTGACCACTAGATAATAAAAAATTTTGGATAATTGTTAAATAATTAAAAAATAATGTGGAAGAAGTTGATAGGACGCTTTATATCATACATTGTGAATAACTATGTACCTTTTTATTGCCAAAAAATAAAATAAAGATAATAAAAGGAAGAAGAAAGAGATAAAGTAATGTTGATACTATTATAAATAGTGAGGGGGTGTCTTAAAGAGTTGACAATCAAAAATTTCCCAAGTGGGGATTGAGGTCACGACTTCTAGATCCGGAATAAGTTGTAAGTCGAATGACAAATTAAAAGGGTACCTTTAGAAGAATATGAGACCCCAAGGTATCGCGTGGGTAATTGATTTATGGAGACAGATCTTTAGTATATTTAAAAGCTTTTATTAAATTAGAAGACAATATGGAAGTGTGTTAAGGCATAAGCACCGATATGAGACGATGTGTCATGTGTCATGCTAGGTGCATGTGACACTTAACCAATGAGCGTATATGTGACGCCTTTACAATATGAGGTGTTATCTAGGTAATATGGGTGGTATGAGACATCTGTGTGATATGGATGACATTATAATGGGACAATGTGCCCTACTTTAACTATGTATATGAGTGACAATGCTTAAATCGAGAAAAAAATGCACCGATGAATTATAGTATGCTATGTGGCAAGATATAGGTTTATGGAAAGTAAAGACACCAATGAAGCATAGAAATACGTATAGAGTGTAACACCCCAATTTGGCCAGAAGGGACGAACCGAATCGTAATATTATAATTTGAAAGCTATTCGTTGGGCTATCGTGCACAGACTTTACAGAAGTGGATCTCAACCCTCTGTGGAGGCTTAAGACAGATACAAGGTTTGGTTTTCATAGAATGCGTACAAAGTTCATACTAATAGGCAGATCTTAGACTTAAAGGATTCCTATATGAACACGCCTAGTCGTAACATAGGTTGAACCACCCCTACAACTATGAGCGGTGACTTTAAAAATGTGATGATCACTCCCAACTGTAGAAGAAGCATACCCTTAATACAGTTTTGAGGTTGCATGTTGTTGCGTATATCATATTCTTACTATTTAGTTCAACTGATTGGCTTAGGTCTTCTTATTAGTTACATGAAGATGATACTAGTATTTAAACAAGGGTCATGGTTACCTGTTCTACATGCCCTACGTGAGCAATAATTAAAGCGTCAGAGAATTACATAGCATTATTGAGTATCAGGGCATCAAACCCTAATACCCGGACTTTACGTGGGTCTTCAAGTGGTGTGAACCGTAAGCTTCTCCACCCACGTTACTCTAACACACAAACAGCTACAGCCAAATATGTTTCGTGTACCTGACTTAGCTCCTCGTCATGCTCCAGAACTCTGGGGCTTGTATACCTTGTAGACAATGGTTACCCTTACCCCAAAGTATTATAACTTTAGAGTAAAGTATAATAATATTAAGATAAAACATGTTAGCACAACCATCATGACATACATCTAAATCATACAAGGTTCACATAGTTAGGGCATATGCTCGTTATATAGTCATCCACAAAATACATAGTTTAAAAAAGATAACATAACATAGGCCCCCTGCCACCACCGCCACTGGGCATTTGATCCATGCACCTGAGTCGGGCAACGCCAAGGAACCTCACCTACATATAATAGAAAACCACGTCAGTAATCAAATAAGTTTGATTACTACTCTGAATAACTACAGGCAAAATAGCAAGCTGGAAAATAGGTATTCAATTACCCACAGAAACGTAAAAAACTTTAGAATTGCCTCACATTAGGCGGTAAACAAACATACTTAAACAAGTATTGATGTGCATGCACGACTAATATTCATATTCATATATATATAACACTTACGCCCTCACATCCTCCATATTATACCTGCCACAGTACTCGTGTGGCAAAAGGAACAATTAAGTTAGTGCCACAAATTCCGGAAATGTGTTGCGTTATGTAGTACCCTCATACTCTGCACTACCTCAGGGTTTGAAGGAGTACTAGTGTTCATACATATCTCCATTCCTCTTACTCTCTTATTTGTGTAATCCATAAAAATGCGCGTACTTATATACTAGGTTTAACAAAGAGGCTTGTATCATATATTTTTGGAACTTCAATTCAAAAACCAACAAGGGATCTCATCCTTGTAGTTTTATTAAACATGTGTAGAAAATATGGCTAAATAGCTAAACATGTGTAGAAAATATGGCTAAATAGCTCAACATTGAAGGGATCTGATAAAACACCTCTGATGTCGTCCTACGTTAAAAACACAATTAAACTCGATACGTAGGGAGTTAAGCAGAGATCAAGCTACAGGAGAGTCCTATGGACCTGGATGAGTAGAACTTCGTATTCTAGTCAGTGAGCTCACCTGCGATACCTAGCTCGAAGATGGAATTGAATAAGAATTGGGTTAGATCAGCTCGCAAAACGAATCAATGCATCCACATAAGCTCAACACTTAATATCACTTAATTGTCTTAATTAGGTCCTAAGTGAAGTGTTAAACCTTATTATGTGACTTTATTAAGGTTTTGGATTCATGTTCACTTAGTGTTAATCAATTCTAGGGTTTAATCGAATGTGCTTACCAAACGATTTTTCGGATGGGCCTAACATCGTCCAAATGAGATGAAATTTAGATGGGTTGTCTCTTATACTCTAAGGTTCATAGGTTAATTCCACCATAGCTGGCCCATGGGCCAATCAAGGGGAACAAAGCCCTTTAAGTGCAGCCTAAGGTGTTGGAACAGTGTTCCTGGGCTGCGCACCAATTTTGTAACTATTGGTTCATGAGCTAGAGGATTCCAAATGGGATAGGGTCAGTGGGCCTAGTTAGTTAACACACGTAACTTGAGCCCAGTAAGAGCTAGGCCAAATTTATTTTGTAAATAGACCTAAGTGGATTTTACAAGTTGGGTCACTGGATGAACTATTTCTCGAGCTATTTGGACCCTAATAACTTTGAAATTCACAAATAAAATTGAGAACATACCCAAATAGCCCCAAAATTAGTCACGGTGTTACTGGCTGGGTGGGGGGTGGGCGGGGCGGGGCGGCTCATAGAGGGGCTGGGGGCGAGGGGTGTGATTCTTTAAAACTTATTATATATTTAATTTTATATCTTAAAATTTCATTTTGTGGACTAGGATGTAAAATAAACAACACTACTAATACGTATTTTATTAAAGACATTTTGATTTCATTACCCTTTTATCACAATATTTTTTGTATATTTTGTTAGAAGTTTATTAATTTTTGTTTTCTTTGGGGGCATATTTAATTATCATTATTTATTAATGGTAAAAGTAATTTTGAGTTTATAACAATTAAAATTGATAATTTGTGGATGATTCTTAATATAAGAGTGGTTAAAGCCAGCTTTTACCTTACCCATTATAGGCTCAAATTGCACCAAAAACATGTTTTTTAAACTTATCCATATATAAACTTAAGTCCCCCATCGATAGGGGAAAACAACCACCATTTTGACATCTTCTATACAAGGGAAGGTTCAATGTCAAAATCTATTCGATGGGATGGGTAGGTTAATTTGAACCATTGTAAGTTCTAGCTCCAAAAAATCCTGGTATTTGGTGGTTTTTACATTGAACCGCCTTGATTTTGCATTAAACGGGCAGCAAAAGATTGGCTACAGTACATAAAGTGTCGTGTCGGACCGGATCTGATTTTACTCCGGTGCCTATTAGGTAAGACTGGCACTGACCGATTTGGTCCGGGCCGATCCCGCTTTGAAAACTATGGTGATAGGTATGCGTGCGGTGTGTGTGTGAGAGTTAGATTTTGGAATTATCTGGGAAAAGAAATTTAAAGAGTTTAATTTTATTAGTTGTACTTTTATTCAAATTCATCTATACCAAATTATCCTTCTCTATTCGTCAAGATTGCGAAGGAAGGGGAAGTCGTTAATCAATTAATGATGTTAGTTCATTAATTAAAGCAATTATTTTTTTAGTTTAGTAATTTTTTTAAAAGTAATTAATTAAAGTTAAAAATTTATAGGCACTAACCTTCTCTTATTAGATGGTGTAGAGATTTGATGTCATATAAATTTGATGAGACTTACTTATTTGACTCTTGCAGTTAACTCTACTTTGGACCGTTCGATCATAAAGATAGCCTAGATTGTCCTCCCATAGCCCACCACCCAGACGCCTGAATTACTGAGTTCGACGAAAGTCCAAAGCATGTTCGACCGAATAAAAATAAATTAAACATAAACATTTCTTTTTCTGACCAAACTACCGACCGATTGTCTGATATTTTAAATCAATAACATTATGCCTTCAATATTTCCCCCATACCCAACACCGCCGCTGAGGCTGATCGAGGGCCAATCGGACGACCAACTGACCACAGACGACTCTTCGCCGCTACTGGCGGTCATTGCCACCGTTGTTGTCCTCACCGCCATCATCATTGGGTTGAGCTCGCCAAGCTGGTGCAGACCCATAGCCTCTATTACCTCGTTAGAAAAATTATCGAAAATAACCAAAAAGCCACAAAAACCCGCTGAAAACTGCCATAAACCTCCGAAGAATCAGATTCGCTAAAATTCGTTGAATCTTCCTCCGAATTTATCCAGTTGAACCCGATATAACTTCGAAGGCTGCCAGGTGCCAAATTTGAGTCACGAGCCGGTGCTGACCCATAGCCCCTAATTTTGTGGTTTGACTTCTATACTCTATCGTGTTTTGTTTTAATAGGTAAGTTGACTTGTCGAGGGATGGATTTATTGTACCCCACTCCACACGAGCCATCTAGTCGTATGAAATTTTCGGATTAATAACCCGCGAGGGTGAGATCCCACAAGTTTGTTTTCAAAAGCTCAAAGTTAGATCACGACGCCGTAGGGCTATTACATTGAAATCCCTACCTAGGCCCCATGTACATGTAGTTTTTCGAGTTTTCAGTGAGATGCGAGATGAGGGAAAACCGACGACCGCGTCATAGGGTGTGTGTTCGTTAAAGTGGGCATTGGAATTGGTGAGCATCTATTCCATTCCCAAGGGATTTTGATAATTCCACATTTGAATTCTTCAAACTCAGAGAAGTATCGAGGTTTACGGGTACTATTATGCAGCACATGTCTAGACTTGTGGTTTTAAAGGGTATTAAAGGCGCATGCCGGAGAGTACTTGACCTTTGTACTCATGGTCAGGAGTGAAACTATAACACTCTAATTTTGGTTCACCTGAGAACTGAATCAGAAATGTTACAATCAAGTCAAGTCATGTTTAAAGTTGTCGGTCGGTACGACTCGATCGATGAAATGGATCGAAACAACTTTCTTGGTGTCATGAGAATGGAAGACATTATTAAATACGTGTCAGAACACATCGAATATAAATAAAAGTAAGAAAGTAAATAACTGCGTTGGGCTCAAGTGTATGTAGCGTTTATCTATCCTCCCACAAAAGTCGACTCAGGATTTTCAAAACCTACATATATTATATGAAAAACGTCACTAACGAATATTATTGGTCCAAAAAATAACTAATAAAAATTGGCAAGTGGATATTCCATTACCCACTAAAACTTATAAAACTTCAGAATTACCTCACACTCGGTAGTAAGAAAAGATACTTAAACAAGTGTCGGCACGCATACACAACTAATATTCATATTCATAAATACAACCACGCCTTCACATCCTCCATATTACACCCGTCACAGTACTCGAGTGACAAAAGGAATGGTTAAGTTAGTGCCACAAATTTCAGAAATGTGTTGTGTTAAGTAGTACTCTCATACACCGCACTACTTCAGGGTTTGACGGGGTACTAGTGCAGTCCATACATATCTTCATACCGCTCACTCTTTTATTCATGAAATTCGTAAAAATGTGCATACTTATATAATAGGTTTAGAGAAGAGGCTTGTATCATATATTTCTAAAGTTTCAGTTCGAAAACCAACAAGGAATCTCATCCTTATAGTTTTATTAAACATATGTAGAAAATACGACTAAATAGCTGGACATCAGAAAGATCTAATAAAATGTCAATGCCTTATGTCCAAACTATGGTTAAACTCAACACGCTGGGAGTTAAGCAAGAGGGAGAGTCCTACAGACTTGTGGTCCAAGCTCAAAGCGTATCTGTACATCTACGACGAGCTCAAATTTCAAGACCTACATTGGAACCCAGTGCTAAGTAAAATACTAACATCTTTATATGATGCATGCTCGTGGTGTGTGCTCACATAATTAGTACATCCTAATAAAGAAAACAGTGCTAACAAGCTTACAACTAAATACATGGCACATAAATAAAGACATAATAATATAAATAATAAATAAATAAATAAATAAATATACTTTAGATAATTAAGTAAATAATAAATACATGAACATAAATAATATTCTAATTATAAAATAATAATATAATTATACCATATAAATAGATAGGGCAAATACGAGTGAATATTACATATACTTGTGTTAGTAAATATATAAATAACTAAATAAATAAATAATTAACTAATTAAATAAATAATAATTTTATAAATAAATAAATAAATAGTTAATACTCATAATCATGACTATTAATAATATCATAGTTATAGAATACAAGAATACATAATTAAATACAAATAAATAATCACATACACGCGAACAGACAAATAAATAAATAAATATATATATATATATATATATATATAAAATTTAATAAACATAAATAAGAATAATATTAATAAGTAAATATACCATTAATGATAATAAGTAATTGTATAAACATAGATTATAATCAATAAATACACAAATAATAAGAAATGAATAATAATAAATAAATAAATAAATAAAATAATAAATAAAGAAGAGTAATCATGACATCCAAATGTGCTAAATCATGTGAATATGCATCTAAACTAATATATAGATTCTCTAATTACAAAAACAGTGCAAGAAGGGATGAAAATAGTCCGAAAATGAGTTGAATTGAACCGAACTGAGCTAAACCAGACCGAATCAAATGGGCTGAACCAACCTAGTCTGGGTTAACTAGAAAATGGGATGGGTTGACTGGGCGGACTCGGACATGGGCTGGCGGGATGGTGAACAAGGTCAGACAGGCGAACGCATATGCGAACATTGGAAGGTGAACGACATGTGGGCAAATGGCTAGACAAGGGGCGGCGATAGTGCTCGTCCTCGGAAAATGCAAACTACACCACAACTGGGGTCATCGCCAGTTGAGTATAACGACCCATGCAACGAGGAGCATGATGTTGGTGGTGAGAGGCGAAGTCCGGTCGGTGGCTGGTAGGAAAACAGTTGGAAAGGGAAGGTATCACCTCTGGGTGCAGTGACATAGCCAGCAACGATCGCAGCCGCGGTGTTGGTCGTGGTTGGTCTCAAAATGGATATCTCAGCAAGATGAAGATATGTGGGTGGTCAAATTGGCCGGAGGTGGTTCGCTAACTCTGAAAAACGGCCTGAACAGTGGCGGCAACAGCAAAAACTAACTTCAAAAACTCCCTTGCCAGCTGTGATTACGGAGGCATCAGTGGCCGTGAGTGGTACGAATGGAAAGCTGGCTGCAAAGAGGTCATAGGGGTGCCAGTCTAGTGGTTAAGGACATGGCGGAGACTTGCCGGCGGTGTGCTGAAGTGGTGGCAGCGATAATGGTAGAAAACTCCGAAAATCAATGGAAATATATTAAATATCAATAAGAGAAAACTAGGGTTGACGTGGACAACTCAAATCTTGCAACGTGGCATGATCTGAACATCTGATAACTCGTGGTCTAGTGGGACCCACCTATGGGTATATACAATATAGATATGGATGGAAAGCTCGGATCGAGACCGTCCAAAGTCGAAATAGACTCGAGTCTTAAAAGTGACTCTATAGGCGGGAATCGAGGCAAGAAGGCTAAATAGGCTTCAAACCCTGAACTCAATCAAGTTGGGCCCACAAAGGCACAATCCAGTGATCCGAAATCCCTCTGCTGCATGCAAATGAAATACCCTAACAATCCCAAAAAGATACTAAACGCTACAACTGTAACACCCCAAATCCGGTCCACACTCGTGAACCGAACCGGCATGTTACAGGCCCCGGTTAAGTCGGCTAACCCGAACCTAACTCATGCGGATCCAATCTCGGCGTCTTAAGATGAAGATACAACTCGCAATGCATGGATGAATACACAAACCTAACATGGTACTACATGAATGACATGCAAGTCAGAGTACACACCAAAACCATCCCGATAAAAATTAATAAAAGTTTTGAAATATGACGGACAGAATTTTCCCTAAAAATGCAATTAAGGGGCCACCCTGTCAAATATACATATAAAAATATATATAATCAAGTATCAAACAATTTCATTCACGCAGAATCTAATTTACTATACTCTCATTCTGAAGCTTGGGTTTCAACCCATCACACTTTTGCTGCGCTACTCTGATCATTTCATTTCATCTCATTGTCAAGCCTCAAACATTTACTCATAGCATGTTTATAAAATAACATCATAAACGAAATATTAAACATTCAATCACCCGATGTGTGTGTGCAGAAGACCTTATTGCTCCTCCGTCCTGGCCGGCCATCCATCTCGTGCTTATCACCTACATATATATAAGAAAAACGTCAGTAACAAGCGTTACTGGTCCGAAAAATAAAATAACTATAACAAGCTGGCTATAAGAGCAACTCTCATATGAAAGAAAACCATATACTTCCTCAAGAACACTCTGAAGGGCACTACTGAGGAGCCACTGGGCTGCAGACCCGGTAGCATCCCGAACTTACTGCTGCTGGTACTGTGCTACTCTCAGCACTTCTTTTTCAGTACTTCTCGTGAAACTTTATCCTAAGCCCTCTCCTTACCTCCATATTTCTCCTGGCCTTGAGCACGAAGGCCGAGTACTCTCAGGCAGTCGCCTTTAGTACCCTTTGAACCACAAGTCCGGACATGCGTTGTACTAAACAGTACCCGTAAACCTCCACGTTCTCCGGGTGTGAGGAACTCAAACGCGGAGTTGTCAGGATCCCTCGGGAATGGAACAGTCCGCTGGCACTAATCCAGAGCCCGCTTTGACTGTCACGGCATCCTCTGCATGGTACGTGCAGTCGGTTTCTCCATCTCTCGTCTCACTGAAAACTCGATAAAACTATATATATAGGCCTGGGAAGGGATTCATATAATAGGCCCGAAGGCAACTTGTGGTGGATCTTGTTTTCGAAATCAACCTCGAGGGATCTTGTAACACCCCAAATCCGGTTCCCGCTCGTGAACCGAACCGGCATGTTACTGGCCCCGGTTAGGTTCGCTAACCTGAACCTAACTCATGCGGATCCAATCTCGGCGTCTTAAGATGAAGATACACTCGCAATGCCCTAACATGGTACTACATGAATGACATGCAAATCAAAATACACACCAAGACAATCCCGATAAAAATTAATAAAACTTTGAAATATAATAGACAGAGTTTCCCATAAAAATTCAATTAAGGGCCACCCTGTCAATATCATATATTCAAACATATATACGCATAGCAACAATAGCATTCACACAGACTTCTAATCTAATATACTCATAATTGTCTGAACTTTGGGTCTTAACCCATCATACTTTTGCTGCGCTACTCTGATCATTCTTTTCATTCTGTTATCGTGTCTTAACATTTCATTCACATCATATCATCATGCTCAAACATTTAATCATATCATTCACAAAATAATAACATAATAATACAATATTAAACATTCAGAAATCTAACATGTGTGTGCACAAGACCTCATTGCTCCTCCGTCCAAGCTGGCTCATCCATCTCGTGCTTATCACCTACATATATATAAGAAAAACGTCAGTAACAAGCGTTACTGGTCCGGAAAATAAAATAACTATAACAAACTGGCTATGAGAGCAAACTCTCATCTGAAAGAAAACATATACTTCCTCAAGAACACTCTGAAGGGCACTACTGAGGAGCCACTGGGCTGCAGACCCGGTAGCATCCCGAACTTACTGCTGCTGGTACTGTGCTACTCTCAGCACTTCTTTTTCAGTACTTCTCGTGAAACTTTATCCTAAGCCCTCTCCTTACCTCCATATTTCTCCTGGCCTTGAGCACGAAGGCCGAGTACTCTCAGGCAGTCGCCTTTAGTACCCTTTGAACCACAAGTCCGGACATGCGCTGTACTAAACAGTACCCGTAAACCTCCACGTTCTCCGGGTGTGAGGAACTCAAACGCGGAGTTGTCAGGATCCCTCGGGAATGGAACAGTCCGCTGGCACTAATCCAGAGCCCGCTTTAACTGTCACGGCATCCTCTGCATGGTACGTGCAGTCGGTTTCTCCATCTCTCGTCTCACTGAAAACTCGATAAAACTATATATATAGGCCTGGGAAGGGATTTATATAATAGGCCCGAAGGCAACTTGTGGTGGATCTTGTTTTCGAAATCATCCTCGAGGGATCTCATCCTCGAGGGGTTATTAATCCGGAAATATTCGGTTAAATGACCCGAGTTAAGTGGGATCCAATAAAACACCACTTAACCCGTCCTGCAAATAATAACATAAACATACAATAGAAAAGCGTAAAACAAGACGAGTCCTAAACGGACCTGGTAGAAGCTCCAAGCGTGTCATCGCGCCTAGGCGGCGAGCTCCTACTCCGTACCTACACATCAAAACTAAATACTAACGCCCGCTAACTAAATGATGCATCAAACTCAATAACATCAAAATCACAATGCAAGCATCCATCAACATAACAATCAGAAAATCATAAAAATTAATTAATCCTAACTCATCCTATTCATACTAATTTTATTACGTTTTTCTAACTTCTGTCGTGATCCATTATCATGATCCAACTCGATCTATCTCATTAGATCACCTACATTCATCCATTCAAATCATGCATGTAACTTATCATTTTATCCCTAATTAGTCATTAATCACATCATGCGACTCATCGTTTCATCCATAATTAAGTATTAATCATATCAATAGACCAACCCTAGCATGCTGTACTAACAATCATCATCCATCTTAAATAAATCACTCGGAGGTAATTATACCTCACGTCGTCGGCAATCGGCGACGGCTAGGGTTCCGTCGCGCGTCTCGGAGCTCAAATTCGGCGCTCATCGGCGTCTGAAGCTCGATCTGGCTCCACTGGGTGAGCCCCGCGGAAGATCCGGTGATTTCCGGCGAATTCCAGAAATTCCGATTTCCGGCGGTTTTCCGGCAGCTGCTGGCGGTTTTCCGGCGACTTCCGGTGGTTTTCCGGCGTCAATCGCCGCGCGACGTCTACTGGTTGGAAAGGGGTCGTGTTGGGTACCCTCGGAACCAGCTCGGCGAGCCCGACTCATCTACGAGGTCGACGCGGCCAACGGAGGTGGCGGCTCGCCAGAAAATCCCTAAAACAGAGCGGCGGCGTGGTGGTGTGGAGATCCGGCCGGGATGGGCGGCGTTGGCCACCGTTCCGGTCGGGGAGGGTCACTGGGTGGTCGCTCATGCTGAGGCGACCACCTGATCATGGCGGCGATGGTCGCCGGCGGCGAAATCGACGGCGCGACCAAAAGTTGGCCGCGGCGCTATGCACGACGATTCCGGCGTCACGGCGGCCCGATGGTGGCCGGGCCTGGTCGGGGCGGCAGGGCGACGTCGTCGCCGAGCTGGGCGGCGACGATCGGCGGTCGGGCGGCGCCGACAGCGGCGGCGGCGACGCTGCAAAGGGGCGGCGTCGGGGTTTGGGAAGAAAATGTCGGGGGTGTGCGGTGGCAAGGTCGTAAATATTACTTGACTCGTCTCCGGCTCGAGTCAAGTATCATAACTAACTCGTATTAAATCCTAAAAAATTTCATAAAAAACGGGAAAAATCCCGTAAAATCAAACAACACCAAAAAAATTATAATGACATGCTCTAGAACTATCAACCCACCCAAACTGCCCGAACGCGTCCTAACGCGGTAAACGGCCTAATATTAATTCTACGATCCACTATATATAAAAGTAATAAAAAAATGACTGGCATACTCTCATATATCTGATAACTCATTCTGTTCTGCTGTATTCATGACGTTATCATCATATATTTGGGTACGCATGACCCTCATAGCTCATACACGAGACCGGCATCGGCTCGGTACACGTGTCCTGAAACTGACTCAACTCGAAAAATAACGGTCGACCCGACCGGTTCTGAATATAAAACCCTAACTCGAATCGTGGGTTTTACAGATCTCATCCTCGAGGGGTTATTAATCCGGAAAATACTCGGTTAAATGGCCCGAGTTAAGTGGGATCCGATAAAACGCCACTTAACCCGTCCTGCAGGCAATAAATTAAACATACAATAGAAAGAGTAAATCAGAGACGAGTCCTAAACGGACCTGGTGGAAGCTCCAAGCGTGTCATCGCGCCTAGGCGGCGAGCTCCTACTTCGTACCTACACATCAAAACTAGATACTAACGCCCGCTAACTAAATGATGCATCAAACTCAACAAACATCACACAATACAAATAACATCCATCAACATAACAATCAGAAAATCATAAAAATTAATTAATCCTAGCTCATCCTATTCATACAAATTTTTATTACGTGTCTGTAACTTATGTTGTGGTCACTTATCGTGCTCTGACTTGATCTACTTCATTAGGTTGCTTACTCTTCACTCACACTTAATCTCATCATGCAACTCATCGTTTCATCCATCATTAAACATTAATCACATCACTAATCATAAATATGAAAATAATTCTACTCATCCTATTCCTACCAATTTTAATGTATTTTTCCTAAGTTACATTACTCGATTATCGTGCTCAATTTACTTACTTCATTAAATCACTTAACCTCCATTCACTATCAATCACATCATAAATCCTAGCATGCTGTGCTAACAATCATTATCAACTTTAAATAATCAAATCGGAGGTAATTATACCTCACGTCGTCGGCAATCGGCGACGGTTAGGGTTCCGTCGCGCGCCTCGAAGCTCAAATTCGGCGCTCCTCGGCGTCCGAAGCTCGATCGGGCTCCACCGGGTGAGCCCCGCGGAAGATCCGGTGAATTCCGGCGAATTCCAGAAATTCCGATTTCCGGCGGTTTCCCGGCAGTTGCGGGCGGTTTTCCGGCGACTTCCGGTGGTTTTCCGGCGACTATTGCCGGTGGCGTCTACTAGCCGGAAAGGGGTCGTGTTGGGTACCCTCGGAACCGGCTCGACGAGCCCGACTCATCTATGAGGTCGACGTGGTCGGCCGAGGCAGTGGCTCGCCGGAAATTGGCTAAAATAGGGCCGGCGGTGATGGGTCACTAGATCCGGCCGGCCACGGCGGCGATGGCCTCCGCTCCGGTCGGGGAAGGCTGCTAGGGGGTCGAAGGTGCTGTGGGGACCGATCGATCACGGCGGCGTTGGTCGCCGGCGGCGGAATCGGCGACGGGACCGAAATGTGCCGCGGCGCTAGGCGAGCCGATTCCGACGTTGCGGCGGCCTGGCAGCGGCCGGGGCTGGTCGGGGTGGCACGGCGACGTCGTCGCCGAGCTGGGCGGCGTCGGTCGACGGCCGGCGGCGTCGGCCGTGGCGGCGGTGGCGCGCGAACAGGGGCGGCGCGCGGCAACGGGAAAGAAAAGGTCGGGGAAGAGGAAGAAAAGGGCTGGTGGCAATTTCGTAAATAATACTTGACTCGTCTCCGGCTCGAGTCAAGTATCATAACTAACTCGTATTAAATCCTAAAAAAATTCATAAAAATCGGGAAAAATCCCGTAAAATCAAACAACACAAAAAAAATTATAATGACATGCTCTAGAACTATCAACCCACCCAAACTGCCCGAACGCGTCCTAACGCGGTAAACGGCCTAATACTAATTCTACGATCCACTATATATAAAAATAAAAAGAAATGACTGGCATACTCTCATATATCTGATAACTCATTCTGTTCTGCTGTATTCATGACGTTATCATCATATATTTGGGTACGCGTGACCCTCATAGCTCATACACGCGACCGACGTCGGCTCGGTACACGTGTCCTGAAACTGACTCAACTCGAAAAAAATAACGGTCGACCCGACCGGTTCTAAATATAAAACCCTAACTCGAATCGTGGGTTTTACAACAACGGCTTAGATCTAGGCCTAAAACCCTGGCTAGCCCAGAAGAAAAATCATTTGTATACCTCCTGTATACACTGATAAATCGTGCTCTACTGTATCATAATTGAAACTATCACATGCATATTAGGCATACTCAACCTCCATAATATGCTCATATGGCTATTTAGGCCTCATACTCATATTCTTAAAATTTTTCTAGCTCGAGCTTGTTCATATCGACTCGAGACTAATTCGAACCAGGCAAACTACAAGCAAGTAAAACCCTTATCCGAAGTTGGGGTTTTAGAGATACGGAAGATGTAGAGGGCTGAAAGGAAAGAAAATGATTTTCCCGTGCAAGGGATAGTTTAAAGTGGCTAATGAATGAGGATGAGATAGAAAGGGGGATGTTGTCGCGTGAAGTCGATGACTCCTAGTTATTGCCCTTATGAGAATTCTATGAGGAAGAGTAATAATGTTTTCATTTAACAGGAGAGTCAACTCTCCCGTGTCAGTTTGTTATTAGTTATTTTTAGACTAGTAACACTTGTTACTTACGTCTTTTTATTATATATGTAGGTGAGAACCGCATGGAATAAGCACTCTCGAAACTACGGAGGAGCAACTCTGAAATCGTGCATACATGTACCTGCCAAGTATATTTAATGATGATGATGAGTGTTTAATGGTTTTAAACGATGAAATTTGAATGCTATTCTGTGAATGAATAAATATTTTTGCACGTGAATGAAACTGTAAATGGAAATGAATAGCATGAGCTGTGGAGTTTAGACTCGGCTCATATGATGACGAAAGTAATGATAATTGGAATGTGAAGAACATGTTGTGTTTGGACTATGTTTTTTATTTTTATTGTTATAAATGTATATTGCTTGCTGTTTATAGGCTGACCCTATTGCACTTTTAGGGGTGACTCTCCTATTTGCTTTAAAAATAGCTATTTAAAAAAAGAGACTTTTTTTGTTCAATTTATTTTATACTTGATTGTATATAATAACATGCATGTAGGATAACTTTAGAACCCACGCATTTCATTCATGTTTTGCATATTGCATCACTATCTTAGGACGTCGAGGGTAGATCTAAGTTAGCTTAACTAGTAGATTAGTGAACGGTTCGGTCGCCAATAATATTTTCGCGTTGGTTTACAGGTGAATCAAAATGAGTTGTTACATTAAATAATATGTAATTATTTAAATTTGTACATTAATCGTTTATTATTCTCAATATGCAATATATTTTAATTTAATTAATAATATATGAATAAACATAAAGTAATTTGAAATGCAAATATCATGAAATATTTAATTTTAAACACAACTTTTCCAAATATATTTAAAAATATCTTACTCAAAGAAATAAATTTGAAATTGTCAAAAACAAAAAATTATTTGAAGAAATTTTAAATTTTAATATTAAATATTAATATATAATTAGTAAAAAATAATTATTTTAAATAATTAAAAGTAAATATCAATTATAGGGAAGAGTTTTGGACAAGTATGAGATAAAAGTAAAAAGTTTTAGGCGCTTAAAAATTAAATAAAATATATATTAATTTGATAATATTATTATAAATATATTAAAATCCTATTTTAGGCGGAATTTTAGTCCAATTTGTTCTTAATGATAAATAATTATAATAAAAATTTTAAATTAAATAAATATTAATAAACTTATAAAATTATTATAGGTTAGCTGGTATCAATGACAACCCTTACGAGGGTTTTTAAAGGGATTGCGTGATTGGTTATGCACAAGGATAAACGATAATTTGTTAATTGTTGGGTATTTTTAAATTGCTTGTGCAGATCCTCGGTGTTAGCCCGATAGATGGATTTGATATGGTTAAGGCAGCTTATACAAGAAGGAGAAAGGATGCGGAGAAAAGAAGGGATGAAGCATATGTAGCTCTGGTTATTGATTGTTTTTCTTTTTTTTTTTTAATTTGTATGAAGTGTAGAAACTTTCTCAACCTTTTGTATGGTATATTTCCAGTTAGAAAGAGCCTATGACAAGATAATGATGTCACAGCTAAGCAACAGGAAGAAGGGATTAACGTTTGCTTCCTTTAAGGTACCTTATGTTTGCAGTGTGTATAATGTTGTTTCATGGTTTTATCCTTGCTTATGGTTTCAAACTTTAGAATGGGTGCTCCTCCTCTTTCCTAGAAATGCAAAGAACACGCCAAATCTTGCTTAACTTTGGTAAGAGCTGCAGTTCCCTACTTAATACGTCAAATTTCTTATAGTTATGTGATTTCATGTTCTTTTATCTGTCACGTGTACATTAATCGTCCTTAGAGTAGTAAATTTTCATTGCCCTGATCCTGGTTATTTGCTAATTTCAATGAAATTCAATTCATATTTGTGTTTATTTTAGACAGTCTATCTGAAACATGTATCCCATAATGTTTCAGATTTAAGGCAAATAATCTAAATGTGAAGAAG
This sequence comes from Piper betle, assembly GCA_033002965.1. Classification (NCBI taxonomy): domain Eukaryota; kingdom Viridiplantae; phylum Streptophyta; class Magnoliopsida; order Piperales; family Piperaceae; genus Piper; species Piper betle. Next base: position 55,237 of record JAURVB010002771.1, on the reverse strand, counting down.
AAAGTCAAGAACTTCATCTTCAAGTGATAAAGGAACTAGGTGATATTAATGCACACTAACTTGGCGTGTCTTACATTCAGATAGGTGACCTATTTTATGAATTCATTGGTAGTAGTCTCATTAGTGTGAACATGGATATAATTACATAATGGAGGAACTGGTTTGTATTCGTAGTACCATTCATTTTGGAACTAGTGATTGAGGTGACAATGTTGTTTGATGCTTATGTTACTTTTTTTCCTCCTTTGTGGAGGGTTGTGTCCGGAAGGCATCCAACATAAAGTCTTGTCACTTTGGTTTGGCACACTGTCAATTTCATGAAATTGAAATCAATGGATAGGTGATCCAAACTCCATTCCTTGTCTGTCAATTTCATGCCTTGGTGATTTGAACATATTACCAATCAGTCAATTGGTGATCCAAATTCTTTGCCCCCGACTCATTCTAATTAAAATAAGATGTAGATGATAATGATTGATGAGGGTGATCTCTCTTAATTATGAGCTGCAATAAGAGATAACGCCCCTATCTACACCTAGAACCATTGGAAATGAGAGTATCATCGAGTGAAATGGCTCCCTAAAGCTGGGTTTAATCCTTGTGATATGATAGATAGAAAAGTTAACTCTAAGTTAAAGGAGGCTGCATTGTGAGGCTTGTCAAAATCTTTGAGAAGCATATACTAATGGATCCAAGTTTTGTAAGAAGCTTATAAGAATGGATCCAAATTTTGCCCGACTTTTGAATGTCTACTTCTACTTGATTTTTCTATGGTGTTCTGTAAAAAAGCTTGCAAAGAATTTATTCAGACTATGTTGATCATTTTCTTCTTTCTTAAATCTGATCCCAAGTAGTTGGAGCGGGTGTTGAAATTCTTTTCTCGCCACTTTCTCATATGAATAGACCACATCAATGCTTTAATATGGAATTTTCATGTCATTTCTAGTTGCCTCCATCCACGTTCTTTTAGGCCTCCCAAAATATGTGGCAATATGCGTAGGAGATTGTGAATTAATATTAATATGAGGACATGCCAAATATATTCAACATGTCTTATACCTGTCAGCTTATTTAATTATTCTTTCAGAACTTTTGTCGTGAGTATAAGACCATTGAACAAGAGTGCTTAATTTTCATATGCAGGTCTCAAAAGACATAAAATATGCTGATAAGCAGCCAATTGTTCCTTGGGGTCCCAGGTTTTCCCATTTGTATTTCTCAGTTGTATTTACTGTAATCACTTGCCTGTATTATCTTTCTAATTGATGATGTGGTTTCAGGTTTTCCAAATCTAGTGACATGGATATAAAAATCAATATGGCTATTCTGCTGTCTTTGTAAGTTCCTCTAGATCAAAAAACCTACTGACATGATTTATAAATCTTTCAAGTTTGCTAGGTGCATCTTGTCTTTTTGCATATTGTGCAGAAATAACAGCTAAAAATGCTGGAAATAAATGATCTATACTGGTTTAAAATGATGGGGATTTCTCTTGCTGGTTGACCTTTGTAAAACCAATTTCCTCTTGGGCTTGGACCAATATAGTAGATATGAAAAAGAAAGAATCAAATATAAATATTGTATGCAATTCAGAGAATCTGGTAAATGAATCACTCAGGGGTTATAGTGGCAATACTGTGAGAGCCAGTGGAAGAAGCCTCTACGAGATAATCTTTCATTTGATATTGAACATATATGATTAGTGTTCAATGTGATATCTGGTCCACAATAATTAAAATTGGGGGGATGATAGTTTGCCATCCATGCATAGTTGTTAAGTTTTGTCATTTTTAACTGTCTTTTTAAGTACATGAATGTGTTGCCTCTAACTTAATTTCAAACATGGAAACTGTTATTTGGGGTAATTTTGTGATACTTTGGCTTCTTTACTGTGTCTCTCACAGTTTATATTAAACTATTAATTTATTGCCATGTTAATGATATGAGAATACTTTGGATACGTGAATGACTTAAAAAATGATTGAAATTGGTGATGCTGGAAAGAAGCTGAAGCATTTTGTCCACTTGGCAGACAGCATAGATATTTATAAAACGGAGTGCTAAATACAAACCTCTACACTTTTTGGCGCTTGTATTTGTTTATCAGATTTTCGAGAAGCTGAAATCCTTCGAACCACAGCAGTCACCTACATTTGATGTGAGCTATAATTCAGCACATTCTGGAAATTAATTCTTAATAATGGGTGGGCACATCCTGCTAGTTTATCATTCTATTTTCCTTCTATATTTTTCCTTTCTCTGTGTTCTCTATTACATATGTCATTTTCTTGTGGTAAACTTATACCAGGAAGAGGGTATTGAAGATGAAGGCCGAGCTGTTCGGATGGGAAAACGACTCCTTCGGTCTCTTGCTTTGGTCTTTGGCTGTGTAGCTGCTGCATCTCTAGTTAAGTTCTTTTTGGCTGATGTCAGGTGGTTTGCATAAGTTTACCGATGAGAAAATATAACTCTTTTTGCTTCATTTCTAACTAGTGTTTTTGTTATAGGCATATACTGGAATTTTGAATTTCATTGAGCTTTCAGGCAAATTCACACCTGTTTCCATCTATAATAGTCAGTTAACACTTTTCCTTTAGGGCTAAATCATATTTATTTCTTTCCTCAACAAATTCATCTTCATTTTTTGTGTGACTGGCATTTATGCATTGTTATGAACGTTATTTCTCACTTGACACATTTTTGCTCAAATCTTCAAGAGTTAATTGTAACAACTGTCACTGCCATAGGACTCTATATCACTGTCACTTAATCGCTGCCACTTCGTCTCCCTCGCCCGCAACCTCTTCTGACTCTTTTCCGGCGAAAGCTTTTATCTCTTTGCGTTTCCAAGCATCTTCTTTTGTAGGTAGGGGATCAATGGCGTCCACCGCCACATGGTTTCGCTATCTCAAAACAAAGCTCAACTACTCACTCTTCCTTGTCGCCGAGGTGCATTCTCTGTTGCTGCTCGTCATTGCTTATATTGTAGCTCTGTGTAAGATGTTTGCCCCATTATTACTTTGAAGTCAGATGAGTCGTTTGTTGAGCTTTTTTTAACGTAAAAATTTGTTGGTCCTAATCCCTGTAACTGGTTGAGACGCGTTTTGCTTTTTATTTCGCATTAGCAGCAAAAATAATGAATGTTGTTGAAAGAGAAGTAAAGGGGGATGTCATTGTAGTCTTTGACACATTATACAAGAATTTAGACTGATTCCTTTGACGGTGCAGACTGCTGAAAGAGGCGAGATTCAACATGGCGAAATGGGGGAGAACGTTCTGGAAGAATCTGTTACATGGAAAAATGTCCTTTTTGCATTGGATCAAAGGAGAGGAGATGTCTCCTACAATAGCAGCTACGGGTGGAACACTTCTTGTTAGAAAGATACCTGATGTTGATCCATTGTAATGTCTTATTTATCACATTACCTCTATTAGTTGATTTAATTGGCAAATAAAAATTAAGTGCATAAACGAAAGCTACAATTTTTTGAACTTGCACCAAAAGAAAGAAACTTAAAGCTCATAAATTTATGAAATTAGGTGAATGCTCAATTGGTGTTCTCTTATCAAATGAACTATCTCCTCTATACTTTTGTTCTTTTAGATTTTTAATAACGTCACTTAGTGATTTTTTGTTTGTTTGTGAAATGTCTTCTATCAACGTCATTATAACTTCCTGCTTCCTACGGGAATGTTTTTATTGGAGATGTAGAGGATCCAAGTAATTGTTTGGTTAGAAGGCTGGCTGCTGTTGAAGGTCATGAGATGGTGTCTGCTGATGATAAAGATGAACCTTTTGTACTTGAAGAGGATGAATGCTGGGTGGTTGCAGATAACAAAATAATAAAGCCGAAGGTATTTACTGTATTAATATGCCTCAGAATTTACACAATTGGGATGTCAGATGTGTTATATCATGCATTCAGTGTCCTTATCGTTTGTTTGTTATGAATTTTCCCAAGCAGGAAGCCAGGGATGGCCGTGTATTTGCCTCTGTTCCCCAATCAAGTATTTGTGGCAGGCTTCTGTATTCGTTTTAGACGAGTGCTGACCACGGCCCAAACTATTTAGTCCATTTGCCCATTATGGATTATTATTTTCTATGCTAGTAAATCTGGGATGGGTGAGGATTACCCCATGCTTGCTTCTGAGTTAGATGTTGATGATATGAGAGAAAACCACAAAAGTTAGTTTTTTATGAAAATTAAATTTGACAGGAGGATGACAAGGCATGGAAGTCAGCTCTGATATTAGAATTGGTTCTGGTTTTGGATTCTGATGCATATTTGAAGATCACATTCTGGAACACTGAATACTAGGTTCAGAGGTGAAGAAAATGGCGTTTTAAGTGATTTAAGATGAAACATTGCCTCATTGAAAGCATGGAGCTTAAACGCCTAAACCTTGTTCGTATAGTTGGTTGCATATTTTTGCATCGTGTAAGAGAGGAAATTAAACTCATTCAAAACACTCAATACTTGCCATTATATCGAGTATCTAACCAACTGGTGTTAATTAGGGTTCCCACTGCATTTTATCCAGTGCCGGTGTCCCTTCGTTTTTTCGGTTGCTAAGATCGCCTCCTAAGGATCTAACATTTATTTGAGGTACCAAACCTATATCGACGGCGAGCCAATTCACAGCCAAATCTATATATCTAAATCTGTGTATGTTTAATTTGGTGTTAAAGTGAGTTTAGCCTACTAATATATATTTTTTCATCTGCTGATTCTTGATCTTATTTGGTCAACCCAGTTGATAGTGGAAGCATTCAAATCCTTTGCCCGATTTTCATTCATGTAATTTTTGGTCTTCTTGTACCCTTTCCTTTGTGTATTATGAAAACTGTCCATCAAATCCTGTTCTTTTTGTATTTGGGGTGTACATGCTCAAAGCTATGTGAATCTATTTTCATGAACATGTCCTTTTCCGCCTAATAATCAGTAGTCAATTGAAAAAACAGTTATTAGATCACTGCATTTTGTACCTCGTGTTCAAGTCCACTGCCCTGTCTTATTTATATGGACATTAAATTGACAATTAGTCGTCGATATTAAAAAAACAACTCGCTTTGTATTTGATGTGTGATGTAATTTTTTTTGGTTTTTCTATAATTCTATTGAGAACATTATTTTTTATGATATTAGTTAAATCAAAAGTCCTATTTGAAATAGAGTCAAGTCCTAGGTCCTAGTTGAATTAGATTTCATATATTATTAGTAACTCCACAGCATCAAAGATGACGACCCTCTTCAGTGAGAACTACTCTTTGATAACTCCTTCATGTGATGAGGGTACAAGTGGAAGAAATATATGAAAAAAGAAAGAGAATAATTTTATAACCCCAAGGCCGGATAAAATAATAGAGTTAGGCCTTAAAAAAGAAAAATCCAACAAATAAAGTTTTGCCCTTGTCATGGAGCTTAATCTAAGATTCATGTACGTGGTTTTTTTAAAAAAACAAAATTTTACGTTTTTAACACTTTTTCTATTAGGTAAAAGAGGTATGATAATTTATATATCAGCAACAAAGAAAATATGCTATTTTTACTGTTTGGGTCTTGTGAAAGCTGCATACGGGGAATAGGATACGATCCATCTCTCTTTGTGTCGGTTAGGGTTACTTGTAAAAAAATTAGATAACGTGAATTTTGTTAATTTAATTTTACATCTAATATTTATTTAGATAAAATCTTATTTATAAATAAGAATAAACAATAAATCTTTTAAAGAGACGATTTAACCTTATTACGTTGTATTTTAGACCCATCGTTACATAATTGGCCCCGTTATATTCTATTTTAGACCAAGTCGTTACATAATTAATAACAACTTTGTCAGATATTATAGCTTGAGATTGTGTAATAAATCTTCCTTTTGTAAATTATCCATACTAATGTAAATTAATAGTCTTTTGCATTAAAAAAACAACAATTCCGTAAATTATCCACACTAATATAAATTAATAGCCTCTTGCGTTAAAAAAAAACAACAAAGAAAATAAATGAGCCACACAACACAAGCATTAACATGGGCTGGGCCTCTGCCTCTCTGGGGACGGGGGGTTTAAAAGCCGGGGGTTTAATGGGAGGAGGGAGGCAGACAGCAGCAGCAGGGAAGGTGCAGAGGAGATAGATGGTTTCGATGGCCACTTGGTTCCGCTACCTTGCTAGCAAAGTCGAATACTCCATCTCCACCAGCTGGAAGGTTTGCCATCCAATCCATTTTTATTTGATTATGCTTTCGATTCTCAATTCTGTATTCTGTTTCTGATGTTGAATCTTGAACTGGGTTTGTTTGGATTGATTGAGGCATGTTTGTTTTACTTCGTTTCTCCAAGCTTGTGCATTGTAATGACCGAATCTTTGAAGAGTTGTATCGGTGGAGGATGATTGCCAACTAAAAAGAACAACAGGTCATGGGAACGTTTAATGATATGGGTGTCATTGTGCTCATCTGATTTCATTAGTTATTCTTAGGTGTATGTTACAATTTCCACGGTGTACTTGCCATTGTAGAAGTTGTGTGTGCAGAGTAGTGCCGGGGACTTGAGAGGGTTGCTGTTGGCCATTCGTGTACCAGTTTGATGTAGATTGTCTGTCATTGGGAGAATCTGCTTGTGAAAAATTTAATGCTTGGTGGGTCTCTTACCTTGGCGTATTTATGTTCCGAAATGTTCAGAGTTAAATACCAGAATCCCTACTTGCACTATCTAGTCAGGGTTCGAACCTCTTTATATGAAATCAGGCGCGGCTACAAGTGTAGCCTGCCATCTGGTACGAGGTTTTGTTCGGTTACTGTATCCCGTGGGTGGTTCACATTCTTCTCCTCTATGGCTGGGCATTTGATTGATGTGAGAGATGGTTACAAATGGAACACCATTATCAAATGCTTACAGGAAGAGCAGAAGCTTCTACAATCCATTATGGTTTTTTATCATGTGAGAAGGGGGGATTGACGGTTGACAGTCACACACTCCGGCTTGTTGTTAAATCGTGCACTGCCATTCCATGGATTTTTTGGGGTGAAGCAGTCCATGGGCAGATTTTAAAGATGGGTTTTGGCTCGCAAGTGATTATACAGACAACATTACTGCAAATGTATGCTTGGTCTAGGGACTTCGAGTCTGCTAAGAATATATTTGATGAAACTCTCGACAGGGATTTGCCATTGTGGAATGCTTTCATCAAGGCTTATGGGGGAGCAGACAAACCTCACGGGGCACTGGGGCTTTTGTGTGACATGATTGGTGACAATTTGAGACCTAATGTGGTGACTGCAGTTTGCATTATTTCAGCATGTTCTCCTTTAAGATCACCCAAGTTAGGAAAACTTTTGCATGGACTTTTTGTCAAAGTTCTTGTGGAATTTGATGTATTTGTTTATAATGCTTTGATCGAGATGTATGTGAAAAGTGGATGTTTGTCAATTGCTGGGAGAGTTTTTGAACAGATGCCGGCAAAAAATGTTGTTACATGGACGGCCATGTTAAATGGGTATGTGGAGAACAATTTTCCACTGGAAGCTTTTGCCATCTTCAGAAATATGGTAGCTGAAAATGTTAAACCTGATGAAATAATAGTGCTAGGTCTACTTACCATGTGCTCAAAGCTGGGAAGATTTGATGTAGCAGAAATGCTGGATTGCTACATTAGAAAAAACGGTTTTCGGGATTCGGTTAAAATATCAAATGCCCTTATTGACATGTATTCCAAATGTGGCAACCTAGAAAGAGCTTGCAGGATATTTGACTCTACAGGTAAGAAAAACCTTATAACTTGGACTGCTATGATCCAAGGGCTGGCACTGCATGGTCAAGGTGTTGCTGCACTTGTCAGGTTTGCCCAAATGCAGAGAGAAGGGTTTAAGCCAGACGAGATAGTCTTTATTAGCATCCTCTTTGCTTGTGCCCATACTGGGCTTGTGCAAGAGGCCAGGATGTGCTTCACGTCCATGGTAGAAGAGCACAAATTGGTGCCTTGGATGGATCAATATGGATGCATGGTGGATCTTCTATGTCGAGCAGGGCAGGTTAATGAGGCTTTTGATTTCGTGAAGAACATGCCGGTAGAACCTGATGAGAAGATTTGCAGGATTTTACTTAGTGTTTGCAATAGCATTGGAGATATCGATAGAACAAGAAAGGTGAAGGCCCGATTGCTGGAGTTGGAGCCTAATTATAGTGGAAGTTTCATACTGATATCAAACTGGTATGCTTCAAATTTTGAATGGACCAAGGTGAAGGAAATAAGAAATGAAATGAGGATGAGGATGGTTATGAAAGGAGATTCAGGTCATAGTTTGGTAGAGGTTGGAAAGCTGTCTAATATGTGACTGTTCAATCTGGAGAATGCACTTTCCTTTGTGGGCTTCAAATTGAAATGTAAATACCACTTACTTGGTCCCTTCTAGCTCCCAGTAAGGATTATCTAAATAATTGCAAGAAACAAAAAGAAATAGTGTATCAGATAATTAAAGCTAAGATAACTGTTTGGTTGATTATTATATTAGAGTATTGAAATATGAAGATGTATGAGGTAATTAGTGATTGCTAGTAGGCCTAGCAGTACTTGGTAGTTGCAAAGTTAGTAACTAAATAAGCCATACGGTTCATATAATTTGTGTGAGAGGAACACTAGACTATGTATCTTGCAGATTCTGCCTATATTTATCTGTTATAAAATCTTAAGGGTTTCCAGTCAGGGCCATGTATGAGAAGAGGGAAAATACTTGTGGCCTGAAACATGTGAGTTTAACTTAGAAGAATACTTCGTCCCTATTAACACTTCAACATGGCCAAAAGACCATCAGTGATGCTGATCATTTTATGCCCTGGTATCATACTCCAATTATATGAATTCAATAAAAAATTGATGAGTTATATATATCCAAGTTAGTCTCATTTTCCCTCTTCCTCTTACTAACAAAATGGGCTGAAAAATATCCGTCACACTAGCATATCATGGAGATCAGTTCCTTTTCTATGGTTACATAGTGTGTTTGGTAGCTTTCTCTCCTGTTCTTGAAACATGAAGCTGATCCTACTGTTTGAACTAGTTGAATTATGACATGGATGAATAAAACAGCTTTCAATAGTGTTCACCCTAGTTTTTTTTATTTGTTTTTGCGTATATTCTAAATGGAGAATTTTAAGATGTACTAATATATTAATGATTGTGAAGTGTGCTACTTTCATCAGTAATTAGCTACTAATCAAATTAATATTCTTTTCAGCACAGTGCTTTGGGCTGATGTACTTGGAGCATCATTAACTATTAACGATTGTTTTTCTTGAGTTTCTATGTCATATAAAGGTTAACAGGTTAACTAGAGGGGATATATCTGAGCATATTTGTGTTTGATTACCATAAGCAGTGTTTTTTTGTTATTTTTGTTTCTCATATGCTCCTATCTATTGCCAATATGACAGTATATAGCCATAAGCTTTTCATTCAAGAGTGCATTTTTAATTTTTTTCAAGACAGATAATAAAAATGCTTGCTGTTGCAATTTCTTTTCTGTTTGAATGGATTATGTTTAATGTTCACAATTGCAATTTCTTTTTCTGCTCTACAACAAATTAACTACACACATTTTTACGAGTCTAATTTTTTACATGTTTCTCCAGCAAGTCACTTCGGAAAAAAGTTTTTGTCTGCTCTACTGCAACTCAACTTTGCAAATTTTGCCACTAATCATAGATATTCTTTTACCTATACCTGAAAAGTTCTACCTTTTCTAAATTGATTAGTAATGGAACTTGAAGCCTTAATAGCTGAGATCTCATCTCAGTCCATCCCTATTTATATCCATGACATCATTTGCGACTGCATCGAGTGCAAGGTTCCATTATTCTGTCTGTCAATGATTTGTACGTTGTTGGTTGGTGCAATTTCTTTATTTATGTTTTCATGTTTTTTCAAGAAAAACATGAATTTGACTTTGACATCAGGGGGTGCTTATGATGATCTTAATAAATTCTAGGACCGAAAAATATAATAATAATTATTTTAATTAAATGCTCAGTGAAAGATGAAGAATTTTTTGTACACTGCAGAGCTATGAAAGAGGTCAAATCTCAGTCAAAGAACTAGGGGACACTTTTTGGAAAAATGTGTTCCAGGGCAGGTTGACTTACATGCATTGGAACAAAGGTGTAGAGATGGCTCCAACTGTATCACCGGAGGGTGGAACACTTCTGGTTCGAAAGCTGCCTTTTGCAGATCCAATGTAATTTCAATGGTCTTTTTTATTACTCCTCTAAAACTATCTTTAATTATTGATTACTTGCAACAGTAAACTATAAATTTGACTAACTGTATGATGTCGTTCTCGTCAATAGCACGCATGGGTGCTTTAGCTTTCACGCGTGCTTCTAATGGTCTCAATTTTTTTTCAGAAGAGAATAATCTGGATCATCCCTTTCCATGGATTAACCTAATTGTATAATTTTCTTGAAAAATCAGGACGTTGGATGACCCAAATTTATTTGGTTGGAAGAACGTTTTTTGAAATAATTATTGTAATTGTTAGTTTATATGGTTTTTCCACTTTGCCCAAAAGCTGAAGCTGGGAGGAAAGGAACCATCCAATATTTACATTAACAGCCCCTCACCCTATATTGGGCAAATAACATGCAGTAAGTTAATATTCTTCTGGGCACATACTCCAAGAACCATGGAAAGTTAATGGCTTTAATCATTTTGCCTGGAAGCTCAAGCTTCTAGGAATGAACTAATATATTATTTATATCACCATAATGATATTTTTTTGAATGTTATAGAGATGTTCCATTTTTCCTTTTGATCCACAGGCGTGTTTTTGTTGGAGACATGATCGTATTGAAAGATCCGGAAAATCCTGATGATTATCTGGTTAGAAGGTTGTCTGCTATTGAAGGATACGAGATGGTTTCTTCGGATGAGAAAGACACGCCCTTCGTCCTTGATGAGAATGAATGTTGGGTTGTTTCTGAGAATGAATCTTTAAAACCAAAGGTACGCTGCCTGGCAAGTGCACTGGGTAGTTCTGTCTGGCTGCCAGTATAATCACTATATATTAGTTTTTTCCTTTGAAGCAGGAAGCAAGAGACAGTAGGTCATTTGGTCCCATACCTATGTCAAACATTGTAGGTAGAGTTATATATTCTTTGCGAACGGCTGTTGATCATGGTCCGGTGCGCAATAGGTTCGTTGTCTAAATTACTTCTCTGTTCTTTGCCAGCTTCTGCCTTTAGCCTTTGATCTTTTTTTTTCTGAAGCTTGACATATATTTTCTTGTAGCCATTTTGGGATGCGACGAGATTCTCCTGTATTGGCTATTGAACTGGATGTGGATGAGATGGCAAAGAATCACCGGGTATAGAATATTGTTAAATTATTGAAGGAACCCGCAATAACAGAATTTGGGATATGAAAACTTTGTGGTGAAATGGTGAATTGTGAGTCCGGAAATAAACGGGTGATACATGGAGGATGTAGAAGTGAGTCCTTTTTATGAATTATGAAAGGGACATTTTCATTTTTGTATGCTTAAGTTGAACTTATTTATCTTTATATTTGAGATTTTCAGACATTCTTTTTGAAGTTAAAATAATGGTGTTCGCTTTTTAAGCCATGACCTGTTCCTATTTGTGCTGCTGTCTTAGCTTTGTTATCAGGCCAAGCTCTTCAAATCTAAGTGAATTTATTTGTTGTCTCGGATTATACAATGAAGCATTTGGAAATTAAATCGATCATTACATTGTTGGTTATTTGGGCTACGACTGAAATACCCATAAGAAGAATACCATTTACGAACCAAAATTAAACTCTGTGGGTGCGCTTTTTTTTTTTCAGTGGGTAAATGATGTTAGTTTTGTTGGATAATGTTTTGAAGGAAATATGTTGTGTTATTTTTGCTAGACAATTTTTTGTTGTTGTGCGACTGTAATGTATATGTGATATCTCTAAATTAGTCTTATATCATATACATGCCAAAATATCCGGGTAAGATCCAAAATGCTAGTGAGGCTGTGCTTATATGTTTATAATTTGGGTTAATTATTTTGAAGAGATGATTTAGGCTGTAAGTTTGGGTGGGTCGTTAGAGATTATATTACAGTAAACTCATAATTCTATTGAACGGTAGGCTAAACTAAATAGGGCATAGGCTACTCTTATAGTCAAGGCAAATAATCTTAAAAGGGAATTTTTCAAGATGAGTGGATTGTAATGTTTGCAGATTAGTTTTCAAATATATTAGCAATGATGCATTTATCAATTTTAAATATAATTAACTATTTTAAAGTGACGATTTAAGATTATAAATTTGTGCTTAGATTGGGATGATGTTAATTGTTATAATAACGTTATTATCTATATAAACGTCTCTGGTTGGGATGGTACCCCAAGGTCGTGTTCCTGTAAGAAAAAACAAGGAATGGAATGACAGCAGAAGAATCGACAATGGCGTGGAATACAAGGAGAACGATAGGACATTATCTCCATGTCGACTAGTTATTGCCATCCCCAAATGTTAATTGACAGTAGCAGGAATGGAGGATCTTCTAAGTAATGGCGTCCATGGCCAGCAGCATCTTCAATGGTATTAATATCATAAATTAAAGGCGCCCTGTGAAACAAGGAAATGAAAGCTTCCTCTGTAGGGAACAGCCCTCGTTCATGGCCGGCTCGGTTGGACCCGTCTGACTCAATTAGCCGCGAAAATCATCAACGATGGGGATGATCGGCGTCCTTACTGATGTAGCTTGTCGGGGCACCGCCAAAAACCCATTCATTAACCATGGCTATAACTTACACACGCTATGAAGTATTAACAAGTTCCTTGCAACTTTAATTCTGAGAATTGGGGAACCTTCATACCAAAAAATGTTAGGTAATTAGATCCTCGACGAATGTTATGAAGAAATGACAGGTGATTACAGTAGAAAATGGGTCAGATGGGTCAAGATTAGAGATTCAATACAAATGCTTGTGGATCTACCTTTTTAATGGTGAAAAAAATACTGGGTCCTTCATTATTTCATGCCAGATCAACACCCACGCAAGAATATTCTCAGAGACCTAGTCATGGCTCAGAGGTCCCTTCAGTCAAGAAGAATAAGAAAACAATGGGTCAGCACCATACAAAGGGAACCCTAGCAAGGTACAACCATATAAGTTGTGCAACTCAATTTTGGGCCCACTCACAGCTAGAAGGATTTTGTGGCCAGTTGACATTTGTTGGGGATACTCAATGTATGCTGGATGACAGCTGCAAGCCTGCAAAATGTGAAATTGTGAATAAGCTTTTACCCTGACAATGGCCCCCTTCCTCACGTGCATTGACCTGCCAAGGCATGACAAAACATACCATGCAATTGGCTAAGTATCTAATCTTATACTGTTTTTTTGGCTAAATGGGTATATTCCTTAGTAGGCCGAATTAAGTTTAATCCAATACTTACTAGTTTATCTGTGAGATTTTTTAATTTAGTCTTGTATTTAATAATTATTATGATAAAATCTTACTTATTTATTAGTGGGAATAAAATTTTTTAACTTTGATTAATTATTTTTAAAGAAATAATTTAACTTATTATAATATATTTTTGAATTGAGTATTTATAAAAAATATTAAAACAAACTTTATTTTATGTTAGATAATGTATTGGACCAGTGATGAGTTAAATATAAAAATTCAAGGATAAAATTTTATAAAGTGGGTAGATTGTGAGATTTCTCGTTTTATCTCATGTCTAATATTTAGTAGGGTAAGATTCTATTTATTAGTCGGAACGGACTATAAATCTTTAACTTCAATTAATTATTTTTAAGAAGATAACTTATAACTATTATATTATATTTTAGACTTGGTCATCATAATTTATCAATTCGTGACAACCACTTTATGACTTGAAAAATACCAAGGACCTTTTTTTTCTTAAACGAGGGGATGACCAACAAGATACAATGGTTATGAGCTCGTGACACCCCAAAGCAGAATTAATCCATAGGAGGAAGCAATTAGATTTTGAAGGAAATGTATGGCTGTCCATGATGAATTCTGTGGTTGATCAGTGGACCTCTTCAAACATAATTGAAGAAGAATAGTGTATAGAAAATGATGCAAAGTTTCTAAGAGTTAGCGTTGGTTATGGCCCAATTATATTAATTCAGTTTTACTTCATGATTGACTCGAAAAATCTCTACCTTGTGGCTTGACTTTTATTGAAATAATTTAGATATTACTAATATAATGTCGAATTTAGTCATACTGGATGAGAATATAGAGTTCTCCAATCAAGTTAGCTTCCTAACTCGGACCCAACAGGTACCTCCAATTTAAAGACAAATAAATTGAACTTTGAGCCAAATAGATTCAACATCAACACCTCTGGCCACAGTTCTCTTTACAGTAATGTGCATGAAAAGAGCAGCACATTGAAAAGCAATGAGAGAAGGGCCTCGAGCCAACTATCTTTTGCAAAGCCATCAATGATTAATCTAACAGTAAAGAGCAAGGGATACCCTTGCCCCCTACCAAAACCACTCTATATACTTTATCCAACCATGCCAGGAAGTTTAACCACTCCATGCAAGTTAAATATAAGTGAATTTTCTCTACATGTAAGTGCATTTTTTGTTGAAAAGTGAATCAATCAAATCCCAAACGATTAAGCTTACAGTGGTTGCATTCACTCTCCTCGTTTTGGCTCCAGTTTGTGTGTTTCAAATTATATTTTACATCACCATTAACAATCAAATTATACCAACAATGAGTTCATAGATTTTGTATAAACATGGTATATATTGGGTAAGTGAGAGTTTTTATTTTTTGGAGCGAAGGTAATCAGTAGTTGGACTGGGTATATATAGAGGGGAACCTCCATGTCTCTGGGCTCATGTTATCATCTTTATGTGACTGCAATCTTCTGATTTTAACTGCAAAGTCAAGCAACAGTGTCAGGTATGCAGATTCTCTAGTTTTATTTGACTATATATTAATGATTTCCTTGTCGTCTATCGGTCATCGGTTCTTAATGCAATCATCTGATCATCTCCTTGTCTGTCACCAAATTTTGAAGAGTTCATTTTGATAAAAAAGGGAAAAGCAGTAGACTACTCCCTGCCCACTGCATCTCCTTCTTCCTCTGTTTCATGAAGTTCTTCCTTTTTTTTTAATCTTGTTGTCAACTTGGTCAGATCTTCTGCTTGCTAGGAGCAGTGCTTTGTATTGTTTCCAGTTTTCTG
Organism: Piper betle; assembly: GCA_033002965.1. Lineage (NCBI taxonomy): Eukaryota > Viridiplantae > Streptophyta > Magnoliopsida > Piperales > Piperaceae > Piper > Piper betle. The sequence goes on along the minus strand of JAURVB010002771.1, from coordinate 40,004 downwards.
GTTTGAGCTAGCTGTGGAGCTATGTTGGTATTCATGTTTGTGGTGGTGGGTATTTTCTAGGTGTATGATGGCTGAGGGATGCATCTTTCATGATTTTCATAGCTAAAAGTTGTTTGCTTGGAACAGAAATTTTGATTTGTTAGCTGCCTCAGATTCTGGTTCAACACTAAGCATTATTCTTGTGTTTTCCAGCTTTTTCAGGGTTTAGAACTTCATGGGTTTTTTTAGTCATGTAACTACTTGCAGAGCTGATTTGCACAGGTCGTCCTTGTTCATTCCGACGGTAAAGAATCTCTTTTTCCTTTCCTTTTTTTTTTAGTGGCTTGCAACTAAGAAATTCCGTGTGACGTCTTTGTTTGTGTTTGTCGGTTCACCCCGCTTTTTAATCTGAGAAATAGTTGTATTTTGATGCCAGTGATTTTTCTAGGCATTTTTATGGATGCCTCATGCTCAGCAAAGCCCCTGAAAGATGATCCTGAGTTGTTGATGTTTTTTTTGCAGGTTCAATGGGCACCAAATCTGTCCGAGGTCTAATTAATAGTATATCAAGGTTTATCCATTTAGCTGCTTGTCAAACCATCAAACCTAGTCCTATTCAAAACGATTTCACAAGCATGGTTTCAATATTGAAGCTTCTAAAACCCGTGCTTGATGAGGTTGTCAATTCCAAAATGCCTTCTGATGGACTGTTCTTTACTGAGATTGAGGAGTTGGATATTACTGTGAATGAGGCAAGAGAGCTTATGGAGGGACTGAATCCAAAGATGAGCAAGATATTCATTGTGTGTAATCTGCCGAATTTTATTTTTTGGAATATAGCTTTTATAGTAGATCTACCAGTTTCCTTCATGTAATTGGTGCTTTTATTCCTGATTTCTAACTTGTATTTATTTTTATCAGGTTCTTCAAAGTTCTCCCCTGATGGAAAAAATCAAGAAATCGGCTTTGATGATCTGTCGTAAGCTCAAGTCATCAGCTCTATTACCAAATTCGACATGTGTGCAGGTAGATTATTGCATAAAACTTGGATAACTAGTTAAATATATAGTTTCTATTAACTTTTAGTTCCTTATCATCTGCATTTCTGAGTGACAACTGCGCTTCTTTTTTTTTTAAAGTCCTTTATTTGGTAGAACAATCCATTCTTGTATGAATTATTTCTGCAAACCTTTGGGTATAGCGTTTCTAACATATTTATTATGCACAAGAGAGATGGTGTAACTGTTCTTTGAATTTCTTGCTCTAGCACTGTTTGCAATACCTTGGAGGCTTTGATCAGATCAATGAGCTTTCTGATGTTATAGAAGAGGTTCTTAGAGATAGGCTCGATGAACTTCCGCCTAAACCTGCTCATTTGTTGAAAATAGTTGAATTACTTTGCCTAAAATCCAGTCCAGGACTTTTAGCAGAAAGCATTGCTTTGGAGAAAGAAAGATCCAAGGCCGAGTTGCGTGGAAGTAAAGAAGAAATGATTAATATTGATCAGATTGTTGACCTTGTATTGCAGATTCGCGATTGTCTTATTAAACATAAGCAGTTCAGTGAAATAAACGGTATACTCATTCCTTCTGAATTTTTCTGCCACCTCTCCTTAGAAGTGATGACAGACCCTGTGATTGTTGCATCTGGACAGACCTATGAAAGATCCTTTATTCAGAAGTGGCTTGAGCAGGGACTCAGAATATGTCCCATAAATCGTCAACCTCTATCCCACATCAATCTGATTCCAAACTATACAGTAAAAGCTCTAATTGCAAATTGGCATGGACACAAAAACTTAAAGCACTCCCCTGTGAAATCCACTGTATCATCCTTTTTCGTATCTCAGGGAGTTTCAAATGACATGTACACTGTTGCCAGTTTCCAGGATTTGTGCCACAGTGAAATCACCCCAGATTCATCTCCTTCTGTTGTAAAAAAGGAGAGACAACATGTTGATATTTCATTAGCAAAATCTAATCTACCTGTTATGAATTTATCAGTGATAAATTTGCATGACAATCCACATGAAGCAGCCATTGACTACTTGGTTTCGCAGTTGGAGCCCTGTTGCAAAGAGTCGTGTAGTCACAGTCGAAGTGAATCTTCCTCAAGCACATTATCTAGCCTTGATGATGTAACTTCAAGGGTATCGATCAAGCCTGCACACTTAAATGCGACATCAGAGGAGATTATGCCAGATCCTGTTGGATCATCCTATTCACGGAAGGATTTCTGCTGCTCTCCTCAATCTTCTGCTAGTCAAAATTGTGTTTCAAACTTGAGAGTGCAGGCTGAAAAAGAAGGCCATCCTCAGCAAAATGATGATTGTTCGCTCTCTGAAGCTGGTACTGAAGATTTGATCACTCTTTTCCAAGCCCAAAACCTTGCCAAGGATTTATTTAGCGATAGCAGGGAAGTCCAAACAAATGCAGCAGCTGAAGTACGATCGTTAGCAAAGTACAATAAGGAAAACCGTGTAATACTAGCTGAGGCTGGGGTGATTGGACCATTGATTTCTTTACTACGTTCAGGTGAAGATGCAGCTCAAAGTAATGCAATTACAGCTCTTTTTAACTTGTCAATCAATCACAACAACAAAGTTGCAATTGTCGAGGCAAGAGCCGTCGAGCCACTAATCGGCGTAATGAAGTTAGGATCTCCAGAAGCAAAAGAAAACTCTGCTGCAACTTTGTACAGCCTGTCTGCATTGGAGCGATTTAGGAGTGAGATTGGCCGGTCAGGTGTTATTGGGATTTTGGTTGAACTCCTCCATAGTGGGACTCTTAGAGGAAAGAAAGACGCTGCAGGCGCCCTGTTTAATCTATCGATTTGTCATGAGAACAAGGCTCGGATAGTCCAGACTGGAGCTGTGAAGCATCTTGTCGAACTAATGCAGACAACCAAAGAGATGGCAGACAAAGCACTTGCTATTTTAGCTAGTTTAGCAACAGTTACAGAAGGTTGCACTGCCATCGGAAAGGAAGGAGGAATTCCATTGTTAGCTGGATATCTTGAAACTGGCTCTTCAAGAGGAAAGGAAAATGCCGCTTACACAATGTTACAACTATGTGTTAACAGCCAAAAGCTATCCACCTTGGTATTACAAGAGGGGGTTGTGCCTCCTTTGGTTGCCTTATCTCAATCAGGGAGTCCAAGAGCCAAAGAAAAGGTAACATACTCACATCTGTAGTATCTCTACCACCATTTGTAACACCTCTTAACTGCCACTTAAAAGTTGTGCCCTAGAATTTTTATGACTGTCAAAACTACCTTTTTATGCTATGGATTGAGTTGTTTTGAATGAAAATTTGGAGTGGACCTTTTTGTGCGAGCATCATTAGTTTGAAAATTCGTGTAATTTTGCAGGCACAACTGCTTTTATGTCATTTCCGCAGTCAGCGAGGAACTAGCAATGTGAAAGGAAAATCATACTGCTAGTCTCGAAAGTTCGTCGAGATGTTTTTTGTCTCTTTGATAGTTTCGTTTGTCATGCCAAATTGTGTTATCAATTTCTTTTTGTATCATGTGCGTAGTTTTCTTCCGATGATTTGCATAGGCATCTAGGAAGAGGTTGATTAATCAATTTGATTGCTCGGTTTCAGTTTTTGTGCTGAACCATCTGTGCATTTTGTAGACCATCTTAACTTGTATGTACAAAGTTCATTGCTTGTACTCCCAGTTCTCATTGTTATGTAATCCAATTCTCATTGTTATGTAACAGTGTTTTTATATGTTCTCTGGCTTGTCATTGTACATGGCATAATGAGCTGTAAGTAAGAACATTTTTGAAATATTGAATGGTCCATTTTCTTAACAAATGGTGGAGTTTTATTTTATTGTATGTCATCATAGAGCTTCAAGATAATCAAGAGCACACAGCTTGTTAAAGGTTAAGGAAAAAAGGCAATGATATATATATATATATATACACTGCAATTTTTGCTTATTCAAATTACTTCATTTTCATATCTTATCAAAATCTTCCTCTATGTCTGATAGATTATGAATGATGCCATTATATTGAACTCCACCAACTCTTATTTTAGCTGGAAGATGAACTAAGAGCTTGCTGCAATAGAAACATATTAGATATCAGATTTTCGTTGAGACAGCTATCATAAAAAATTGGTGGAACAATTTATGATTCGTGTTGTTCACCTGAATGGAGGACAGTGCAAACAGCACATAAATGTCTGATATTTGGTAATGAAGAGCTATCCTAATGCTGTCAAAGAAAAACCAGTTTGACGGTAAATTAGGAGATGGCAAAGAGAAGTATTGCAATTGAGTTTGCTTGATGAAAGTTTCAGCACCACCCCTACCTGGATGGTCCTGCTGGGATGACAATTACACCACGTTCTTCCAATCTCTTGCAAAGATCTTCTGCCGTGATATTTAAACTTTCCATGATATCACAATATACCTGCACAACAACATAAAAAACCACTTAAGTATCCTGAAAACCTTAATGGCCGAATAGCCTTGTGTGCTACTGATTACCCAATATCAAATAATGTTATTATTGCCCAAACAAGGCTTATATAGGAATATAGCTCAAAATGCTTTGAAAAGGTACAGATTCGAGCTTTGAATAGACACACGAATAACTGCCTTGGAGATGATGAAACCAACCATGATTGTCTCCACTGTATCTGTCTCAATCTTCAGTCCCTAGATCTTATCCAATCCATCTGTTAAGGATAAAAAATGCTTCTTTGTCAATAGTTCAAGAAGACACTATGCAAAAATTTGTGCATAAATTCATGGGAACTGTTTTGGATTCCAAGTTCTTGGTCTGATGAGATAAAACTTAAGCAGGCTTTACTACAAAAACAATCAATCAATGACACAAAATTTGATGAACTTCTGAATTGTGTCTTGCTGAACTAGGGACAACCTGCTATAAACTTTGCTCTTTGATGATCATGCTTTAGTTTGCTAACGTTCTCCTGTACTGCAACTATTGCTGCAGCACACAACACTCCAACTTGCCTCATTCCTCCTCCTAATGTCTTCCTCAGTCTTCTTGCCTGATTGCAAATCAAGTCAGTGCCCATTGTAAAATTGTTTGGGAATACATGAATACAATTCATTGATTGATATAGTACCTTTGCAATAAAGTCTTTGGAACCTACAATGCCAGATCCAACAGGAGCTCCCAAACCTTTGGATAGACACACCTGACTTGGTGCATTTCATGGAAACAAATTCGTATGTAAAAATATTAAGTTGTCTAAGGATTCTCTTTCCTATGGAACTGAGATAACCACCATATTTGTAATAGCTGACAATTTATTTAGTCCATCCAGTTCATGGGTACAAAAAATTGATAAGACTTAGTGAACTTTTAAGAATGGGGAAGTCCTAATGTTTATCCAAATAAGGCTAATGCATTATATAAGAGATGTTCAATAGGAGGAAATTACCGAGACAGAATCTGCAGCCTTTACAAGCCTGTCAGCAGGAACACCCAGGGCCTGGCAATGGTAATGCAAGTAAAACGGTTAGGAACATGTTACAGAAAGGAAACCTTTGTTAAAGAATATGTTACGTGGTTGTCTAATTTCTTAATAACCTTGGCTTTTCGGCGAAGTGGTTAAAGTTTAAACCATTTAAAATTTACAAAAAGACTTGATTCTAAAAGCAAAATCTATGCTTGTGAAAAGAAGAAATACTTGCATAAAGGAAAGTTAAAAAAGATGTAGTTTGTTTTACCAAAACCATCAAACTTTACATAAAAAATATGAGTCGAAGTTAATTACTCACAACTGATGCATTAAAAATTCGAGCTCCATCAACGTGTAGCTTCAAGGCATACTTTTAGCCATTGCTCCAACCTTGTCTGTGTATTCTGTTGAAATGCATCCGCCACCACAACTGCAACTGCAAGACCTGCCCCCAGAGCCGGTAGTTCGACTCGTCGAGTGACCAGAGACGGCGACCACATCGTAGCGAGGGCGACAGCGAGGGCGACAGCGAGGGCTACGGTGGCCGGGTGGAGGCCGGCGGCTGGAAGGCTGGGCCCTTCGCTTTTTAAAAAGCGTTAAACCTTTGAAACGGAGGTTTGCAACCGCTTTTCGGTCGCAAAATATACTTTTTCACATCATCAACCGCTAACCGGTCGCAATTATTTTTTGTTTGTCGTTTGCTATAACGATCGCGCTTATAACTATAGTTGCCGGTTTCAAAATACCGATCGTAAAATGGTTGCAAATCGGTTACTAATATTAGAATTAAAAATTATAACACACACTACAGTTGCAATGCGATTATAAACTTTGACCATTACAACCCGTTGCAACGTGACTACAATTTTGCAACAGGAACAACTGTCGCAAATTCTAAATGGTTGCAAACCCACTGTAATGCAGTTACAAATTTATAACAGGAATCGTAATCAGAAAAGACTTTTTTTACCGGTGGGGAAACCAACGGTTAATGCATGCAAAAGTACCTATCTTGTTTATAACTTTCTATTCATGCTTAGACAAAATTAGAGGAAAAGGGATGGATCTGATTTGTTCTTGGAAATTGGAAGTCGGAATATCATGGGGGCTTGTCTCATGTGTATTGATCTCATCTTCAGGCTCTCTATAAAACTAGTTAAATGTCCCGTCTGTTGTTGGAGATAGCCTATAATTTAATAGACAAATTCGTATCAAATGAAAAGATATAATATAATGGTTTGTTTTCTTTCTATTTTTTGATTGGCTCGATCTTTTAACCCCCTCGCTTGATTGGCTTTTAATTCTCTTTTTAATCATAGTTTAAAAACTCAAAATTTTGATTTTACTCGGCATGTCATAGAGTAGAGTCGCCTTCAAATTGACTCAAAATTATTTATATTAAAGTTTTAATTATATAAATAAATAATTGTATAAAATAATATATATATATCTCTTTTAATATTTGAAATTGATAAATATATGATTTATATTGCTTAAATATATTGATTTGGCTAATCTAAAAGAAATATAAAATATTTTAATAATTTTTATGACTCGATTCGAGAAATCAGTTGTAAAATTAATCAATATTAGGTCATCTATAGAGTTTAACTCAGTAAAATATGAAATGAAATCAACTTGAAGAGTTTTTGGAGTAAAAAATAACTTTAAAACTATGTTTTAATAACAAAGATTGAAGAAATACGATTTAACAACTCACTTAACTCGTTTAGTCAAATTAACGTCCCGATGAATTGATCATGAATTCCGTACAAAATAAAGGGGATCATATTTGTGGTACCATTCGTGGGAGGCCAATACAAACATTTGAGCGAGTCATCAACATAATTAAATTCCTATAAATATCCATAAATTATGCGTTCTTTTTTTTTTCAAGAGATAAACTACGGGCTTTGATATGAAGTTTATGCAATGAGACTATATTGCCATGAAGAATGACTATAATCAAGTCCAGAACGTTGTTGGTTATTTGCGTTGTATTGCTTCTTTCTTGGTCGCACAATGGCTTCTCTTCTTCTTCTTCAACTTATCATCAATTTTACATGTTTCTTACCTCCAAAGGCTTTGATTTTATCTTCTATCATGGTGTGGATTTGTATGCGTTGGTTTACCGCAATTGTAGATGTTTACCTCCAAAGGCTTGGATTTGATGCAAAGGATCCACGAGAAGTACTTATACTCACCTCAATAATAAAAAAGAAGACGACTTTTGTAGATGTTTATTTCCAAATTAATTTTGCGTAAATGGTCGAGCCTTAAAATTGATTCAAGTCCTTGATTCTCGACTCGATTTGTATATTTATTACGATTGTTTCAATATATTCCTTCGAAAATGCTCAACCTAGCTAATTGTATTTTATCAGCATTATAATCATTTTTCTTGTTTGGAATTTGGAAAATCAACCATTAATCTAAACCCTTATTCCATGTAACACTTTTTTACATAGCTCCGTGTAGCGCTTTATGTATCATTATATATGTGTGACACACAGTGTGATAAAGGGCTCGTTATGGTCTCGGTTCATAGTATTCGCTATAATTATTTATCATTTTGATTTTTTTATTATAATCAAACCACTAACCAAGTTCACAAAGTTCTTCTATAACCAATTTTTTACCATTTTTGTAAAACCCGTAACTTGAATTAGAGTTTTATATTAGCAAAACAGTCGGTTCGATGTCGTTAGTTGAGTCTTCATGAACCGCGTACTGACTCTAGGTCAGCTGTGAGTTATGAGCAATGAAGGTCAAGTGTACCTGAGTATATGATGATAATGTCAAAAAGATGATAAGAAATGAATTATCAGAGTATAAGACAACTTTTCTTATGTAATTGATCGTAAAATTATTTTTAGGCCGAATAATGTATTAGGATGGGTTATAGAGCAGTTTGGATGGGTTATTAGCTATAGAACATGTCATTGTGATGTTAGGGTGTGTATTATACTTTATGAGATTTTTTCCTATTTTATTTTGGATTTTTTTAAAGGATTTATTACTGAGTTAATTATTATTTTTGACTCAAGTTGGACTCGAATCAACTTTTATTCACAATATTGCCACCGAACCTCACCTTGACCTTTCTTCCCTTTCTAAACCCGATCACCACTGAACTGCCCCAATTCATGTCATCGACGCCACCTCCAGCCGTCGCATTGCCCCTGATCGAATCGTAGATCCCCGCCGGAGTGTCGCTATGCCACCCCTAGCCATCCCGGCTGCCGCCTAGTCTCTACAAAGCATGGGAGCCATGCCCTAGTGCCACCTATCCCAACGCTGTTCCGCCGTCGACCGCACCATCACCGTGATGTCTGACGCCCCTCCTCTAGACCTAGATGACATTTCCCCCATACCCAGCGTCGTTACCGAGGATGGGTGAGGGCTAATCGGACTAACGACTGAACCCGACTGACTTATCGCTGCCGCCGTCGGTCATCGCTGCCATTGACGTTCTCACCAACACTACCATTAGGTCGAGCTTGCCGGGTCGGTGCCGACTTATAGCCCCAATTGCCTCACAGGAAAAGTTGCCGGAAAACAGTCAAAAAGCCGCCGAAAAATTGGATTCGCCGAAATTCCCGGATCTTCCTCTGAATTCATCTAGTCGAACCTGGTTAAACTTCGGACGCTGTCGAGTGCCAAATTCGAGTCTTGAGCCGCACGATGAAACCCTAACTATTACTGATTACCGATGACGCGAGGTATAATTAACTTCGATTTAATTTCTTAAAGGTGATAATCGTTAGCACAACATGTTAGGATTGATGGATTGACGTGTTAACTATTTTATTGTAATAACATATGAATTTACTTGATTGAATTATATTAAAATGAATGCTAAGGAATTAATTAGGTAAACTAAGTAAATATTGTAATCTTATGCAACATAGCATAGGAAATCTTATAGGTATTGGGATTGATGTGAGTATGTATTAATGTGTGTGTGCTATAGGATGTGTGAATGTATCATAAGTGGGTGTTAGCTTTTAGTTTGATGTGTAGGTACAAAGTAGGAGTTTGCTGCCTAAGCGTGTGGACATGATTGGAGCTTCTACCAGATCCGTTTAAGACTTGATTCTGGTTTGACTTCTATACTCAGTCATGTTTTGCTTTAATAGGTAAGCGGACGTGTCGAGTGATGGATTTATTGTATCCCTCTCCACATAGACCATCTAGTTGTATGAAATTTTCAGATTAATAACCTTTTGAGGATGAGATTCCTCAAATTTATTTTTGAAACTCAGATCCAGCTCATGATGCCTATCCAGGCGTATGTTGTAACACCCCAAATCCGGTTCACGCTTGTGAACCGAACTGGCATGTTACAGGCCCCGGTTAGATCAGCTAACCCTGAACCTAACTCATGCAGATCCAATCTCGGCGTCTTAAGATGAAGATACAACTCGTAATGCATTGATGAATGCACAAACCCTAATATGGTACTACATGAATGACATGCAATTCAAGCATCACACCAATACAATGGTCGGCGGAGGCGGCGGGTCGCTTGAAAATGGCAAAAATAAGGCCGGCGGTGATAGGTAGCTAGATTCGTCGGTCGCCGGCCGTGCGATCGGCGACGGAAGCGCAACACGGGTGTGGCACTTGGCGTGGCCATCCGGCGTCGCGGCGGACAAATGGTGGCCAGAACTGGTTGGGGAGGCACGGCGACGCCGTGGCAGGGCTAGTCGGCGACGATCGGCGGCAAGGCAGCGTCGACAGCGGCGGCACACGTCGGGGCAGGGGTTTGGGCGAGGAAGAAGAAAAGGTCGGGGAGAATGGTTTGGTGGCAAACTCGTAAATAAGACTTGACTCGTCTCCGGCTCGAGTCAAGAATAATAACTAAGTCGTATTAAATCCTAAAAAAAATTCATAAAAATCGGAAAAATCCCGTAAAATCAAACAAACACCAAAACATCATAATGATATGCTCTAGAACTATCAACCCACCCAAACTGCCCGTAACGCGTCCTAACGCGGTAAACGGCCTAAAACTAATTCTACGATCCACTATATATAAAAAATAAAAATAAATAACTGGCATACTCTCATATATTCTGATAACTCATTCTGTTCTGCTGTGTTCATGACGTTATCATCATATACTTGGGTACGCATGACCCTCATAGCTCATACACGCGACTGGCGTCGGCTCAGTACACGTGTTCTGAAACTGACTCGACTCAAAAATAACGGTCGAACCGACCGGTTCTGAATATAAAACCCTGACTCGAATCGTGGGTTTTACAATCTTCCCTCCTTATAAAAATTTCGTCCTCGAAATTTCAACTCAAGGAGGTTCTACTGAACTAATACCTGGAAGCTAGATACACACCAGTTGTATCCTCTACTCTTCGATAGTCATGTACCTCCTCACTTACTGTAGCTGCGCCGTCATGGCAGGTTTTGCTTGTGATGCTGTCAATATCAACATTCTGTTTCTAAGCTATCTGTGCCTATTCTGACATGACCATCACCATTCTCTTCTGTTCTGATCCCTACTACTGTCTGTGCGTGTTCTGACATTACCATCATCATGCTCTTCTGTTCTGATCCCTATTGCTAACTCGGCGGGAAACCTAGGTCACCCCTAAGGGCCTATTGGGTTGGTCAAGCAGATACTCTAGAGTATCGCAAGGTTCTAATCTGGGCTATGTATGGGAAGACTACATCGAGGGCAAGGCCTACCTGCTAACATCTACCCATGTCCCTCTAATCCTCATCTGTGAAAAGTCACCTACATGTACTCTCAGGAAACTCTATTCCTAAGTCCTACAACCAACCTAAGGTGTGCTATGAGTCTCCTGCTAGGTACGAGTGTATAGGCTAATGAGCTGCACGGCTCACTGTCGCCAGTCTAGATCCAACTCTCAAGTGTCCCTGTATAAGGAACTGGACCGCTCACGGGGTCCTAGTTGACTCGGTCCTGAGTCAAGTATCTCACTCTGTTCTATAAGAGAACAAGGATAGCTGCTATGACGCTACTGCATACTATGGCTCAGGTGACTATCTATACAACCACTAACTACTGCTGAAAGGAGGCGAGAACACCTGTACATACACAGCGTGTCTCAAGGAGTATGATAACATACTCTGCATGGTCTGTAGAGCCTGCCTCTGGTCTGTGGGATGTGCTCTGGTCAATGTATACTCATCTCAATCATCTGGATAAACTGATGGTAGAACTGATACATACAAAGGGGTGAGTGGGAATCCTCAAGTGAAAACTCTCCTCTGTCTGGCATCTCTGGGTTATAGAAAAGGAGACTGAATCTCGTGGAAACTAGTCACACTAATCAAGAACTCTCAATAGGTGGCATCTCATCCTCACAGGTGGTATCTGACGTCAGGTAAATGGGGAATCCACTAGGCTAAGAAAAACCTGCTACATGGGTATGTCACTCTGATCTATGGTGAGGTCAAGGTGTCATGCAAGTGGCAGGGGAGATGAAATCCCTATGTAGCATACTGGGTGGCCAAAATATCGGTAGGTCTATGGACTTGTCTCTAAGATCACCATAATTCACTATGCCACAGGTGATCAGGCTGTGGAACAGTCAATCAATGACGAATCTCAGAAACGGCTCCTAAGTGGCTCTAGTTCAATCAGCTAACAGTAGGCACATGTTTCTCGATACTGTACTAGTCACGCACTTCTAAACGGGCGGGGTTCAAACGACCCAAAGAACCACTGTCTCCCCTCAAGTCTACGGGGACTCATAATGAGGTTTGACACGTGTCTCGTCCGCTCTTCAGTGGTGTGTGACCTGCCATCCCGTACCGATTTGTAGTACTAATCTTGACTCACATGACTACTACCGCTGTGGTAGACTCTCAAGCAAGGCTATCAATCAAGATGAGCATACATTGGTATCACTCGTCTAGTCAGCATGGTCTGTTCTGTTTGAAGTCCCTGTCTACATCGCTCTCAAGCTGGGGTGAAATCCTCATCGGAAGATCGGTCTGCAACATCTACCTGCACTGTAAACCCTAATCAGTACCATAAAGGTACCTCTATACTCAGGGTAAGGCTCAATCCTATGGTCTCAAGGTGAGAACCTAATTGTGCTGGCGAAACACAAGGGAATCACTATCCTTCTAAAGGACGCTTCCTCACTAACCCTCTATCTATGCCCAATACTCTAATATAAGTCAAACTCCTATCGCTGGTTGGCCCATCACTAAATGGGTTCAACAACGTGTGTGACCGTCTACTAACCATCTGATCTATGTATGCTAGTTGTGGCCCATGGATGTATTATCATGCAATCTGCACAATCTGATCATTGTGACCGTCCCATCTGGAGGTCATACTGTCATGTTCCCTGATTCTGTCCATGCGCATCCCTATGAGACTGTCACTAACAGTGCCTGATGGGGTTATCTTGCAATATACATCTGACCCAAGGGTGTCAGGTCAAGACAATGATTGCAAGAGAGCTGTGAAGTCGGATCCTATGCTATCTCATCCAAATAACCTCAGTTTTCCTAACTCTTCTCTGTTCTGCTAATTTCCATTGTAGCTATATCTTGTTCCTCAAGTTCTAGCCCTACTAAGCTCTAACTAATCTACTCGGTCGGCGGATGAGCAATACACGGACGGCGGTAGTGCATCTTCGGTCGGTGGTAGTGCATCTCGGACGGCGGTTGTGCACCTCGGCGGTGGTTGTGTGACTCGGTCGGCGGTCGTGCAACTCGGTCGGCGGTTGTGCAACTCGGTCGGTGGTTGTGCACTCGGTCGGCGGTTGTGCACTCGGTCGGCGGTTGTGCACTCGGTCGGCGGTTGTGTAACTCTGTCGGCGACAATTCTACCTAGATACTAAAAATCTGATCTTGATCGTATACATCGTAAATCCACTCTACTGTCTCTGACTTATCTTGGTTGCTAACAACTCGGCTTAGGTTGTCCAGTCATGCGTGTCTGATCCGAAGGGGTTTGGATCATGGTGCTGACACATATGATGGTAAACCTATGCTGAACCCACTCTAATCTCCTGACAATCTGAAATGACTGCTTTCATCAATGCTGACTGGCCCTCAAACGGTAACCACTGATCTGGTACCTTTTCTCTGGTGGAATCCTGTCAAATATCTGATCTCATAGGCAATGGTGGTCCTGATCTTTTCCTCATCATATCGAGACCTCTGTTTGGCAAAGAGAAGCCAAAACTGCTACCCGTAGGTCATAAACTAGTGGAAGAGGAGGATGCGGTGAAGTACCCATTGGACTATCGATCCACCTCGCTACTCATCCTCATTCATCAATATCTTCTGGAAGTGGTCCATCTCATGTGCCAACTAACTTGCTAGTATCTCTATACTTCAAGCTCCTTACTGTTACCCCTTTTCTTTTTAACTTATTCTCATCATGTACACCATGTCCCATGGAAATAGGACTAATGTAGTGACATGCAAGACTCGAACACCTGGTCAATCATCCAATTCACTTATGCGATGGACAGAACTAGTGGGTCTCTAAGCCCATCATGACAATCCTGTCAGATTCCTGCTCACATCTGCTAACATCCGAATCTGGTATAAGATGAGATCTTATACCCATTCTACCTCTGCTAGCACTACAACATTCCTTGCTCACATCTAACTGGGCAAACAATCTGATATCATGATAACAATCCATATAATGGCATGTCAGCTTAACTAAGGCTAATTTCACATACTTCTGATCAAGGTCCTGAATACACTGTTATCCAAACAACTTATGAAGAAAAATCTGCATGTAAAGAAAATAAACAGAAACATACCTGCCAGCTGGACTTGGAGCAGTCTTTGCACACACATCACCTATAAAAGTATCTTACATCTTAATCGGCCGAGAGTGGCTCTGATACCAATTCTGTAACACCCCAAATCCGGTTCACGCTCGTGAACCGAACCGGCATGTTACAGGCCCCGGTTAGATCAGCTAACCCGAACCTAACTCATGCGGATCCAATCTCGGCGTCTTAAGATGAAGATACAACTCGCAATGCATTGATGAATGCACAAACCCTAATATGGTACTACATGAATGACATGCAATTCAAACACACACCAATACAATTACGATCAAACTCAATAAAAATTCTAAAATAAAACGGACAGAGTCTCCCCTAAAAGTGCAATTAGGGTCCACCCTGTCAAAACAATATATACCAATATATATGCATATATCAACAATTTTAATCACACATAATCTAATATACTGTATATTCATTATAGAACTTGGGCCACACTTTTGCTGCGCACTCTGATCACATCTCACCTCTTGTCATCATGTCTTAGCTTTTCATCATGTCATAACATCATCTTATTACATTTAATCATATCCTATCATGTCTTAGCATTTCACATCATTCACAATATAATAGCATCATAAATAAAGTATTAACCACTCTATCGACTGACATGTGTGCAAGCGACAACAGTGCTCCTCCGTCCAAGCTGGCTCCTCCAACTCGTGATTATTACCTACATATAATATAAAAATACGTCAGTAACAAGTGTTACTGGTCTGGAAAATAAAATAACTATAACAAGCTGGCTATGAGAGCAAACTCTCATATGAAAGAAAACATCATATACTCCACGTGAACACTCTGAAGGGCACTACTGAGGAGCCACTGGGCTGCAGACCCGGTAGCATCCCGAACTTACTGATCTGTGCTGCTGATGCCGCTCTCGACATTTTCTTACTTCATTTTCTGGTCTCAAATCCTAAGCCCTCTCCTTACCTCCATATTTCTCCTGGCCTTGAGCACGAAGGCCGAGTACTCTCAGGCAGTCGCCTTTAGTACCCTTTGAACCACAAGTCCGGACATGCGCTGTACTAAACAGTACCCGTAAACCTCCACGTTCTCCGGGTGTGAGGAACTCAAACGCGGAGTTGTCAGGATCCCTCGGGAATGGAACAGTCCGCTGGCACTAATCCAGAGCCCGCTTTGACTGTCACGGCATCCGCTCATGGTACGTGCAGTCGGTTTCTCCATCTCTCATCTCACTGAAAACGCGAAAACTACATATATATAGGGCTGGGTAGGGATTATATAATAGGCCCGAAGGCAACTTGTGGTGGATCTTGTTTTCGAAATCATCCTCAAGGGATCTCATCCTCGAGGGGTTATTAATCCGAAAAACTATTCGGTTAAATGGCCTGAGTTAAGTGGGATCCGATAAAACGCCACTTAACCCGTCCTGCAGATAATAAAATAAACATACAATAGAAAGAGCGTAAAATAGAGACGAGTCCTAAACGGACCTGGTAGAAGCTCCAAGCGTGTCATCGCGCCTAGGCGGCGAGCTCCTACTCCGTACCTACACATCAAAACTAAATACTAACGCCCGCTAACTAAATGATGCATCAAACTCAATGAACATCACATCAATCAACAATCAAATAAATCATACGAATGAAAATAATTCTAACTAATCCTATTCATACCAATTTTACTGTGTTTTTCTAAGTTACGTGGTGGTCACTTATCATGCTCAGACTAGATCTACCTCATTAGATCACATACTATGCATTCTTAATTACTTGCATCATGCAATCATCACTGCACTCATACTCATACATTTATTATGACAATTATTCAATCCTAGCATGTTGTGCTAACAATTATCAAGTTTAAATTATCAATTTGGAGGTAATTATACCTCACGTCATTGGCAATCAGTGACGCTAGGGTTTTGTCGCGCGTCTCGGAGCTCAAATTCGAGTCTCGGCGACGTCCGAAGTCGATCAGGTTCGACTGGATGAGCTCCGCGGAAGATCCGGCGAATTCCATCGAATCCGGTTTTCCTGCAAGTTCCGGCGGTTTTCTGGCAGGTTTCAGTGGTTTTCCGGCAGCTTCTGACGGTTTTTCGGCGACAACCACCGGCGGCATCTATTGGCTGGATAGGGATCATATTGGGTACCATTGGAATCGGCTCGGCGAGCCCGACGCATCTTCGGCGTCGACATGATTGGCGGAGGTGGCGGGTCGCCTGAAAATAGCAAAAATAAGGCCGGCGGCAATGGGTAGCTAGATCCGGCTGGCCTGGGTGGCGATGGCCTCCACTCCGGTCGGGGAAGGTCGTCGGGTGGTCGAGGGTGTCGCGGCTACAGCTAGATCGCGGCGGCGCGATCGGCGACGGAAGTGCAACGCGGGCGCGGTGCTTGACGCGGCGATCCGGCGTTGTGGCGGCCAAATGGTGGCCGGAACTGGTCGGGGAGGTATGGCGACGCCGTGGTGGGGCTAGTCGGCGACGATCGGCGGCAGGCCAGCGTCGACAGCGGCGGCGACGATAAGCAAAAAGGGTCAGCGCGTCGGGGCAGGGGTTTGGGCGAGGAAGAAGAAAAGGTCGGGGGTGTTTGGTGGCAAACTCGTAAATAAGACTTGACTCTTCTCCGGCTCGAGTCAAGAATAATAACTAAGTCGTATTAAATCCTAAAAAATTTCATAAAAATCGGGAAAAATCATGTAAAATCAAACAAACACTAAAACATCATAATGATATGCTCTAGAACTATCAACCCATCCAAACTGCTCATAACGCGTCCTAACGTGGTAAACGGCCTAAACTAATTTTATTGTCCACTATATATAAAAATAAAAAAAAACTGGCATACTCTCATATATTTTGATAACTCATTCTATTCTATTGTGTTCATGACGTTATCATCATATACTTGGGTACGCATGACCCTCATAGCTCATACATGCGACTGGTGTCAGCTCAGTACACGTGTTCTGAAACTGACTCGACTCAAAAATAACGGTCGAACTGACCGGTTCTAAATGTAAAACCCTGACTCGAAACGTGGATTTTACATATGTACATGTAGTTTTTTGTATTTTCAGTAAGATGTGAGACAAGGAAAAATCAACGATCACATCTTGTTATAGGGCGTGCGTTCGCCAAAATTGGTTTTGGAATTGGTGAATGTTTGTTTTATTCCCGAGAAACCCTAATAACTCCTCTTTTGAGTTCCTCAAACCCAAAAAATGTGGAGGTTTACCGGTACTGTAATGCAGCGCACCTCTAGACTTGTGGTTTCAAAGGGTATTGAAGGTGCTTGCTTGAGAATCTCAGCCTCTTTATTTAGGATTAAGAGTGATACGGAGGATGTAGAGGGCTAAAAAAGAAGAGGGTGATTTCCTGCACAAGGGATAGCTTAAAGTGGCTAATAAATGAGGATGAGAAAGAAAGGGGACTGTAACACCCCGTTTCGGCTCACCCGTGAACCGACCCAGAAATGTCACCGGCGACCGAACCGTTCGCTAAACTACTGGGTTCGGTTAAGCCGACCCGGATCTGCCCTCGGCGTCTCAACATGGAGATGCAAACATGAAATGCATGAATGGAAACGATTGGGTTCTAACCCGGTCCTACATGCATGCTATGATGAATAAGCAAAAACAAGACAAATCAATAAATGAGAAACCAAAAGAAAATATATACTACTACGTAAAAAAACAGACAGAATTTCCCCTAAAAGTGCAATAAGGGCCAACCTGTCCACAATAAAGGTATATAAATATCTTATCAAAATACGACAAAACATAACAATCTACCGCGGCATTCCATTATTATCTCTTTTGTTTTCATCTAAGCCGAGGCTGAACTCAAGGCTCCCTGCTCATTCATATTTATCAGTTTGTTTCATAACAAGTAATTCATTCAAGCAAACACATCAAAATCATCATTCACATAACAATAACACACCGTCATTATAAATTACACGCGGCAGGTACATGTGTGCGCGGTTCCGTGCTGCTCCTCCGCAGTCCCGACAGCTTTCATCGCTCGCATTCCTCACCTACATATATATAGAAACTAACTAATATCAATCTGGCACAGGAGAGCAAACTCTCCTGTTGAATGAAAACCATATACTTCCTCAAGAACTCTCATCAGGGCACCTATGGGAGCCGTCGCCCTCGGGTCGACAGCGTCCCCCTTTCCTTCTCATTCTCATACCTTGGCCATTTCTCTATCGCTTCATCGCATCAAATCTCATTCATTTCCGCCCTATGCACCTTCCATATTACTCCTGGCCTTGAGTACGAAGGCCGAGCACTCTCAGGCAGTCGCCTTTAGTACCCTTTGAAACCACAAGTCTAGACATGCGCTGTAATGCAGTACCCGTGAACCTCCACACTTCTCCGGGTTTGAGGAACTCAAAGGTGGAGTTGTCAGGATCCCTCGGGAATGAAACGGCTCGTACACCATTCCAGAGCCCACTATCGACTCACACGTGCCCGCTCGCGTAGCACGGTAGTCGGATTTCCCTCATTCAATCTCTCACAAAAACGCGAAACTATACATATATATAGGTCTGGGTTGGGATTTATACAATAGGCCCGGAGGCAACGTGAGCTGGATCTGAAGTTCAAAAACAAACTCGAGGGATCTCATCCTCGAGGGTTATTAATCCGGAAAGGAACTGTTGGCTAAATGGCCCGAGTTAAGTGGGATCTGATAAAACGCCACTTAACTCGTCCTGCACATGATAAATCAAATACACAATAGAATAGCGTAAACAGAGAACGAGTCCTAAACGGACCTGGTAGAAGCTCCAAACGGGTCCACGCCCCTAGGCGGCGAGCTCCTACACCGTACCTACACAATCAAGCTAAAAACTAACGCTCGCATGATGAATCACACATCCTATAGCATGCACACACAATCAACACAATCACGTATCAATCAACACACATCAACCTATATCAATTCTAGCAAGTCTACTTAGGCTAGTTTGCATTAGATCATGATCATTACCTAGTTACCCTAATTAGTTTCTTAGCCTCCATTTTTAACACCACTCAATCAAACAAATTTCATATTTTATCCTTAATCAAATTTACATTTATATATATTATTATAACACACAATTCACCAATCCTAGCATGCAATTCTAATAATCAATACTTTCAAATAATTAAGTTGAAATAAATTATACCTCGCGTCGTCAAAAATCGGCGATGACTAGGGTTTCCGTTTCGCGGCTCGAAACTCGAATTCGGCACCTAGCGGCGTCCGAAGTCCGATTCAGATTGGACCAGGTGCATTCGGCGGATGATCCGGCGAATTTCCCACGAATCCAATTTTCCGGCGGTTCCGGCAGTTTTCCGGCGAGTGTCGGCGGTTTTCGGCGGATTCGACGGTTCCGCGATGATTCGGGACGGGGCAATCAGGGGTCTATCGGCACCAGCTCGACGAGCTTGGTCCAATGGTGGTGTCAAACAGGGTAGCCGAGGCGGCGATGGCCGTCGATGGCGGCGTCGAAAACGGGCGACGGCGGCGGCGTGCTCGATCGGGGCTCGGCCGGCCTCGATGGCGGTCGGGATGATGGGGGAAACGTCGGCGACGGCGAGGGGGTGGTCGTCGGGGTCACAGCAGCGGCGGCGCGGCCCGGACGGCGGCGGAATCCGGCCCGGAGTGGCGATGGCCGAGGCGGTTTCGTGGGGCGATTCCGACATCCTGGCGGCGAGACGGTGGCCGGGGTGGGTGGCGGCACGGCGACTGCACGGCGGGGTGGGGCGACGTTGATCGGCGGCAGCGCGGCGTCGGCGGCGACGACAGCGGGCGGCGGCGGCTAGGGTTTTGGAAGGGTAAGTGTCGGGAGGGAGAAAAATACCCTCAATGGCAGTTTCGTAATTAAGTATTGACTCGATTCCTACTCGAGTCAAAATAATAACTAGTTCGTAATAAATCCTAAAAAAATCTAGAAAAATATGGAAAAATTCCATAAAATAAAACAAACACAACAACATCCAAATGGCATGCTCTATAACTAATAACCCACCCGAATATAATCCAATGCGTCCTAATGCGTTATTCGGCCTAAAACTATTTCTACGATCAAACATATAAAAGAAAAAAATACTGCATACTTTCATATATTCTGATAACTCATCTCTCACCATCTCCTCGACGTTATCATCATATATTCCGGTACACCTGACTCTCATCGCTCATAACTCACGGCTGGCCTCGACTCAGCACGCGGTTCATGAAACTGACTCGACTCGAACCAACGGTTGAACCGTCTGGTTTGGTAACGTAAAACTCTGACTCGAGTCACGGGTTTTACAGGGACGTTGTCGTGCAAGGTCGACGACTCCTGGTTATGGCCCTTATAAGAGTTTTATGAGGAAAAGTAATAATATTTTCATTCCACAGGAGGGTTAGCTCTCCTATGTCCTTTGTTAGTATTTATTTCTAAACTAGTAATGCTCGTTACTGACATTTTTTTATTATATATGTAAGTGAGAACTATGAGGAATGAGCGCTATGGGACCACGAAGGAGAAGCACTGAAATCGCTCACACATGTACCTGCCGAGTGTAATTGGTGATGATGATATGTGTTGAACTGTATGAATGATGAATTTGAATTATCATTTTGTGAAATGATATAAATATTTTGCATGTGAATAAAATTATAAATGGAAATAAATAGGGTGAGCTATGGAGTTTAGATACGGCTTAGATGATGAAGAAAGTAATAATAATTGGAATGTAAGGGAATGTTGTGTTTGGAGTGTGTTTTTAATACTTATTGATATAAATATATAGTGTTTGACAGAGTGGTCCACATTACACTTTTAGGGGAGACTCTGTTTGTTATGCTTTAAAAATAACTATTTTTTTAAACTTTAAATTTATTTTGTTTGTTTTATACTTGATTGCATATCATAACATGCATGTAAAACAACGTTAGCACCATAACATCTCATCTATCTTTTGCATGTTGTATCATCATCTTCATACGCTGAGGGTAAATCTGGGTCGACTTAACTGAGGCAATTAGATTAGCAAATGGTTAGCTGATACTATTTTCGAGTTGGTTCACAGGTAAACTGAAATGGTGTGTTACAACTTTACAGTCGATTAAATGGTTAATATATAGTTAAATTTCCATCACTTTAAATAACATAAACTCAAAAATATTAAGTTAATAAAAAATTATAGTTATCCAAAATACTTTTCTACTCACAAAATATAAAATGTTCTAATCATCTAAATGATGGTAATTATTATAATAAATTTATATTAAATAAATTCATCAAAGCTATATTTTGACAATAAAAAATTTTAAAATTAATGTTGTTGTAAAAATAATTGTTATAGTTATGTATAACTAAATAATATTTAATTAAATTGCTAAAACAGTTACAATAGAAATTTATACCACTGTTGTTCACGTTTAGAGTGAATTTGCTCATATTAATTAAAAATTTCACCATTTTTTATATGATAAATTAATAAAACTTTGACTATTTTTGTTTGATTTAATTTGAAAAGATTATTAAATTAATAAATTGGTTGATAATTATGCTCCTCACACAATTTCGATATTAACTTTTTTTAGAGCTCGTTTAATATCCAAAAAACAAGTTTTTTTTTAAAAAATATTACAAATCAACGGTAAAATGGTCGTCAATGTGGAGGTGAGGAACAGATCATGCGATGGAGTTAATAAATATAGAAGTACGAAAGAAAGGAATCATCCTTTGGAACTATTCATCACACGTTGCGACTTTTCCTGTCTCTTTCAAACTCACCCATCACCAGCCACTCTCCTCCCTGTCAAGACTCCTACTATTCCCATACCCTACCCAACAAGCTCCCAAAGACATCACTCTCAGTCCCCCGTCTTGATCTCCATCTTTCCCTCTCTTCCCTGACCAGTGAACAGGATGGTCTTCTACCTCCCCCATGGTATCCAACTTTAAGAGAAGGTCAGTCTATCTTCAGTTTTAGAAAGCATGGTTCCCTAGATTTCCCCATCTAAAGCCAAACAATACCACGAAGCACGTCCGTCCACACCAAACTCTCACCAAGGCGAATAGCTGACCTCCGATCCGCTCAATATAACTGCACAAAATTCAAACTTTTTTTTTCCAAGCTTCAGATTGTTTCATCTCTCCCACACTGCTTCATTTCCCATCATTGATGGTTAAAAAGGCTAAATAGAGGAGAGGAGGTTCTGAGCTGTTCCCTACATCAAGAGTCAAGATCAGATCACTATCAAAGATTTCAACTGTGCAAGATCATCGAAAGGTGTAGAGATCAACAGCAAGTGATGTATGATCTCCCTTATCAATTTTTGCTCCAAATCATCATAAGCAAGTTTACAAACAAAGAGGCCTGCCCTTTTACCACCTTATTTCTTGCTCCTCCTCAACAAACAAACCCTAGTGAGACATAAGAGAGAAGCCATTAACAAAGCATCTACGACCACCATCCATGTACATGTGCACTACCCAAAAGATGGAAACGGCAACTCCGGCGAGATCGGAGAGCTGCAGCTCCGACCACCAACCCACCACCACCATCTCCCTCCTCGTCTCCGACGCCGACGCCGAGCAGGTACGAGTCGCAGAAGCGGCGGGACTGGAACACCTTCGGCCAATACCTTAAGAGCCACCGGCCACCGCTCTCCCTTCACCGGTGCAACGGCACCCATGTGGTGGAGTTCCTCCGGTACCTCGACCAGTTCGGGAAGACGAAGGTGCACTTTCAGATCTGCCCCTTCTTCGGCCTCCCCAACCCGCCGGCGCCGTGCCCCTGCCCCTCCGGCAGGCTTGGGGCAGCCTCGACGCCCTGGTCGGCCGCCTGCGCGCCGCCTTCGACGAGCATGGCGGCGGCACGCCGGAGGCCAACCCCTTCGGCGCCCGGGCGGTGAGGCTGTACTTAAGGGAGGTGAGGGAGGTGCAGGCCAAGGCCAGGGGCGTTAGCTACGAGAAGAAGAGGAGGAGGAGGAGGTCGGCCCAAGCTACCATGGAGATGGTGCAGCAACCTTATCACCCAGGTGCAACCACTTAGTCTAATTTCTTAGCTAGCCATTAGTATTACTGTTCATATCTGTGATTTGTGAGCAAGATCAAGTGCTAGCTAGCTATCCAATTTAATATAATATGATATGAATTCACTGTAGGTTGAAGTAAAATGACTGGTCAGTTTTGAGTGGATCACTTGATTGAAGTTATATACACTGGTAATTATGATCAATGTATACGTGTGTAGATGATTTTAGCTTGGTTAAGGCTGTTGAGTACTGTTGTAATTGCTAAATGGGAGAGATTGATGGATGGAAATGGTAGAGTTTTGGTTGATTAGTGGGTTTCTGTAGGTTGGTGGGGAAAGATTGACATGTCAAGTTCTTTGGTTCTCCGTGTTGCTGATTGATTGAAGGATCTTGAGCTTAACGGGGAGTAGCTTGTGCTTCACTTTGAGTAGTTCATGGAAAAATTTTAGCTCTCACTGTGGAGACGTTGTACGTCTTTACACTTGATTCCTACGATGATCGAGGGTGGAAATACACGGCGTCTCTCCCGCGTCGTTCTAGGATGGAGCTAAACGTGGCTCTAGTTTTAGTAATGGGATGGTCAGATATATATATATATATATATTTTTGATGCTAGATTATATTAATGAGACGGCGGATATCTCTAATCATATAAAGAACGTATTAGTGTATCTGATTTCCTATGTTCTCGCTTCAAATGGACATGGTTTTCTTTTTGAATAATCATTGTTATTTATATGGTGCTAAAAGCTAAGTATCATTTCTGCTTCTTCTACGTATTTGAGATCACAAGAGGTTTTTGCACACGATGCCCTGTTTGGTTACTCATATATATATGAGTCTATGTCGAGTAATTCAATTAATATGAAAGACTTAATGCAAGGTTCATATAATAAAAGGCTAGCTTGCTTGCTTGCTAGCTAGCGGCGTTCATCCCATAACCATGAGAAATCGATGACAAAGAAAAAAGATGATAGCAGGTAGCAGCGATTCCCGGAAGACTTGAAGCAATTGGAGACAAGACTCGGATATTTTACCTGTGATCATGTCCATTTCTGGAACTAGACAAAAACGCAAAGTAGCTTCTGATGGTTGCCAGTGGTTGAATTCTGGGCATTTTCCAATTGGTCTGCCGGCCACACTAATCTCTCCAATCCTAATTGATCGATAGATCCATATAATATAATTGCAAGTGGCCATTAATTATCATTGTAATATCTGATAGTTTAATTATTTTTGTTAAAGAGGATATAAAGGATAGGACATGCATGGAGTTTCTTCCATGGCACCAAGTGACGTTATATATAACCTGTGAGTACTGTGTATCATGGAAGTCTACATGCATTTGCCCACTGGTTGAGCTTGAGCTTGCAAAGAAGGGGACATGATATATGTTATACAAGGTTATAAGAAATTAGATAGGAAAAGTATATTATAATGTTCAATTGATCATTGCCCAATCAAATTATAAAATCTTACTAATTATATGCTCATCTTTCGAAAAATCTATTACAATAATTGAAGAATTATTTAACTCCTAGCCAAATGTTTGGCAATTAAATCTTAAATTGAAAATCATGATCCGCGATCTGAGTCAGGGTTTTATATTTGTGAACCGGCTGGTTCAACCATTAAATCGAATCTGGTAAGTTTAAGAATACATGTACTGAATCAAGGCTAGCCGTGTGTATGAGCAATGAGGTCATGTGTACCTAAGTATATGATAATAACATCAATAAAATATTAGGAAAAAATAAGTTATCAAAATCTACGATAGTATGTAAGTTTATTTTTTTTATTTTATATAGTGGACCGTACAATTTTATTTAGGTCGTTTATTACATTAGGATACATTAGTTAGTATTTTGAGTGGGTTGGTAGTTTTAGAACATGTCATTCGTGTTAGGACAATATTATTTTATTTTATGGTAATTTATTCTATTTTATTTTATATTTTTTGGGATTTATTTTGTATTATTGACTTGAGTCAGGAGTGAGTTAATTTTTAATTACAAAATTACCCTTGTGTGTTTTGTTCTCCCAGACTTAGCTCTTCTCCTCTCTGTGTCACCACCTCTCTCGCCACTTGCGTCTTTCGCCCCTCATTGCCCGCTACGGCATCGCCGTCGGTCAGTGCTGCTGCAACCAACAGCCATCTTCTCCGGCCAACCCCTCCACCGACCTGGTCTCTCCCACACTTCCCTACCGAGTCGCTTCCCCAGCACCAGCCTTTGCCCTACTCGCCTTGGTCGCCACCGGCAATGCACTTCCCCCTTTCCAGTTGCTGGCCAGCGCCACCATTGTCCGGCCTCACCTCCTCACCTATTCCCTCCTCATCTCCACCCTCTACTACCTCCCACCCCGAGTGGACTCGCTGTGCCGCTTTGGTTGTCTCCTCCGGTCGTCGCCCTCTACCGCCAACCGCGTCCTGTTATCTCCCTCGTTTCATCATCGTCAATGTCGTCTGACCCCGTATCATTGCTGGGGTGACAAAAGCCGCCTCCTTGGTTGGCTCATCAGGAGATCTTCCACTGCATGTTGCTCAGCCACCGTCGGATACTGTCGTTATCGTCGGTCAAGTACCCCTCAGCCTAGTCCGCTCCCTCCTTGACCTACCCCAATTGAAGTTGAGCCCGGTCTACTCCTCTCAGCATCCTTCTCTTCCTCCCTGAGTTGTCACTGTCACTACCGTTTCCTTCTATGGCAGGATGCCGAAGCAGACGCTGCCACCATGATCATGCCGACCTTCCCTCCCCTTTTCGTGCCTGTCGAGACTCGTCCCTCCTCCTTGCTGTTCGGCCTATCGGCATCAGTGGGTTGTAGCTGATTGTGTGCCCAATGGCAACACCACCCTTGCCACCCTTCAACGCATGCCGAGTGTAACACCCCAAATTCGGTTCACGCTCATGAACCGAACCGGCATGTTACAGGCCCCGGTTAGGTCGGCTAACCCGAACCTAACTCATGCGGATCCAATCTCGGCGTCTGAAAATGAAGATACGATCCGTCATGAATGAATAAATGCGCAAAATCCTAACATGGTACCACATGAATGACATGCAAATTAAATTTCACACCATCACAATTACGAGCAAAATCGATGAAAATTCTGAAGTAAAACTGACAGAGTCTCCCATAAAAGTGCAATTATGGGCCCACCCTGTCAAAATAATGTATATACAAATATATCGGCATGCATTAACAACACACAGAATCTCAATTATAACGTATTCATTCCGAAACTTGGGTTTCAACCCACTACGCTTCCGCTGCGCATCTCTGATTGTGTTCACATTTTATCATGTCTCATGCATTTGAACATGTCATTCACAATATAATAACATAACAACACAACATTAAACATTCAGAAATCTAACATGTGTGTGTTTACAAGACCTCATTGCTCCTCCGTCCAAGCTGGCTCCTCCAACTCGTGATTATTACCTACATATAGTATAAAAACACGTCAGTAACAAGTGTTACTGGTCCGGAAAATAAAATAACTATAACAAGCTGGCTATGAGAGCAAACTCTCATATGAAAGAAATCATCATATACTCCACGTGAACACTCTGAAGGGCACTACTGAGGAGCCACTGGGCTGCAAACCCGGTAGCATCCCGAACTTACTAATCTGCTGCTGGTACTGTGCTACTCTCAGCACTTCTTTTTCAGTACTTCTCGTGAAACTTTATCCTAAGCCCTCTCCTTACCTCCATATTTCTCCTGGCCTTGAGCACGAAGGCCGAGTACTCTCAGGCAGTCGCCTTTAGTACCCTTTGAACCACAAGTGCGGACATGCGCTGTACTAAACAGTACCCGTAAACCTCCACGTTCTCTGGGTGTGAGGAACTCAAACGCAGAGTTGTCAGGATCCCTCGGGAATGGAACAGTCCGCTGGCACTAATCTAGAGCCCGCTTTGACTGTCACGACATCCTCTGCATGGTACGTGCAGTCGATTTCTCCATCTCTTGTCTCTCTGAAAACGCGAAAACTACATATATATAGGGCTAGGTAGGGATTTATATAATAGGCCCGAAGGCAACTCGTGGTGGATCTTGTTTTCGAAATCATCCTCGAGGGATCTCATCCTCGAGGGGTTATTAATCCGAAAATCTGTTCGGCTAGATGGCCCGAGTTAAGTGGGATCCTATAAAACGCCACTTAACCCGTCCTGCAAATGATAAGATAAACATACAATAGAAAGACGTAAAACAGAGTCGAGTCCTAAACGGACCTGGTAGAAGCTCCAAGCGTGTCATCGCGCCTAGGCGGCGAGCTCTTACTCCGTACCTATACATCAAAACTAAATACTAACGCCCGCTAACTAAATGATGCATCAAACATAATGAACAACACACACAATTCAATCATCAACCATAACAAGCAACAATTATAATGTGAAAGTAATTCCAACTTATCCTATTAATATCAATCTAATTATATTTCCTAAGTTACGTTGTACTCGATTATCATGCTAAAATTTACTTTAGTTCATCAGATCACTTAACTATTATTCTCTGTTAATCACATCATGCACATGCTTACTTCATTCATAATCTTAACATTCATCATAATAACTACTCAATTTTAACATGCTATACTAACAATCATCATCAATTTTAAATAACTCAAATCGGAGGTAATTATACCTCACGTAGTCGGCAATCGGCGACGGCTAAGGTTCCGTCGCGTGTCTCGGAGCTCAAATTCGGCGCGCATCGGCGTCTGAAGCTCGATCGGGCTCGACTAGGTGAGCCCCACGGAAGATCCGGTGAATTTCGGCGAATTCCAGAAATTCTGGTTTTCCGACGGTTTCCGGCGGTTTTCCGGCAACTTCTGATAGTTTTCCGGCAACAGTCGCCGACGCCGTCTACTGGCCGGAAAGTGGTCGTGTTGGGTACCATTAGAACCGGCTCGGCGAGCCCGACTCATCTACGAGGTCGACGCGACCAACGGAGGTGGTGGCTCGCCGGAAAATGCATAGACAGGCCCGGCGGCGATGGGTGGCTAGATCCGGTCGGCTCGGGCGGCGATGGCCTCCGTGCCGGTCGGGGAAGGTCGCTGGAGGGCTGAGGGTGTTGAGGCGACTGACCGATCGCGGCGGCGTTGGTCGCTGGTGACGGAAGAGCAATGCGGGCGCGGCGTCGCGGCGGCCCGATGGGGGCTGGACTTGGTCGGGGCAGCACGGCGGCGTCATCGCAGGGCTAGGCAGCGACGATCGGCAGCCGGGCGGCGCCGGCAGCGGCGGCGGCGACGCTGCACGGGGGCGGCATCGGGGTTTGGGAAGAAGATGTCGGGAGGGGAGAAAAATAGGTCGGTGGCAATTTCGTAAATAAGACTTGACTCGTCTCTGGCTCGAGTCAAGTATAATAACTAAGTCGTATTAAATCCTTAAAAAAATTCATAAAAATCGAGAAAAATCCCGTAAAATCAAACAACACCATAACATTATAATGATATGCTCTATGACTAACAACCCACCCAAACTGCCCGAACGCGTCCTAACGCGGTAAATGGCCTAAAACTAATTTTACGATCCACTATATATAAAAATAATAAAAAATGACTGGCATACTCTTATATATCTGATAACTCATTCTGTTCTGCTGTGTTCATGACGTTATCATCATATACTTGGGTACGCATGACCCTCATAGCTCATACACGCGACTGGCATTGACTTGGTACACGTGTCATGAAACTGACTCAACTCAAAAAATAACGGTCGACCCGATCGGTTCTAAATATAAAACCCTAACTCAAATCGTGGGTTTTACACCGAGGGTCTAGTTTAACCCTCACTAACCTTGTCATACCCTAACTAGCCAACTCGTCGGCGACTGTTGGCCATTGTTGTTGACACTAGGTATACTTAATTTTAAATTAATAGCATGAATTATAATTAATTAGCATGATCTATCCATTAATTATGATGTAATGACTCTTGATGATGGATTGGTAGAATTGCATATAACTTGATTATTATGACCCTCATAAAGATGACATGGTTGATTGTTAATAACTTGTTATCATAAAATATAATGAGGATGAATTGGATTGAAGCATGGAAGTCAGTAAATGGTTAATAAATTGATTATACGATTGGAATGCAAATTCTCTTAATGTTGTGTAGTTGTCATGAAATGGTATAAATGAAATGCTTAACTAGATGTTAATGGGTAAATATTATATGATGAACTATATGTTATATATTTATAATTGGTGTATGCAATACTAGTATCATGTACTAATTATGATTGGATGCCTTACGTTTAGATTTTGATCTAATTGATGTTGCATGTTTTATATAACGCAATGATGAGTAGATGCACTTGGATTTAGTATACACGCATCATAATGGGTTTTAGCATTTAGATTTAATGAGTAAGTACGGAGTAGGAGCTCGCCACCTAGGCGTGTGGCCTCGCTTTGGAGCTTCTATAAGGTCTATTTAAGACTCGCCCTGATTTATCGCTTTATTTTGTGTGATTTGATTTAATATTTGCACGATGGTTAAGTGGTGTTTATCGGACCTCACTTAAGTCGGACCATTTAGTCGAATAATTTTCCTAGATTAATAACTCTCGATGATGAGATCCCTTGAGTTTGATTTCGAAAATAAAATCCATCACAAGTTGCCTTTAGTCTTATTATATAATCCCTTTTCAGGTGAGACAAGAATGGTGAAATTGACTTGCATGTACCATGTGCGGGTGCACGTGCCTGTCTTAGTAGGCCCTGAATTAGTGAGATGGTTGTTCTATTTTCGATGGATCCTGATAACTCTACATTTTGATTTCCTCACACCCGTAGAACATAGAGGTTTATGGTATTATTAACTATAATTTGGACATGTAGTTCAAAGGGTACTGAAGGTAATTCTCTGAGAGTATTTGGCCTTTGTACTTAGGGTCGGGAGATATATAAACGATAAGAGAGGTCTTAAGATATATTAGTAGTCCTGAGGGATCAAAAAATAAGAAAATCCCTAGAGAGGCATCAATAAACCAGTCAGTTCAAGAAGTTATCGGGTCTATAGCCTAGTGGCTTCTCAATAGATGCCTTTCAGAGAATCAATAGAGGATATAAACATATTTTTGTTCACATGGGAGTTAGATCCCATTATCAGTTTGATATAGTTATATTTTAAATAGGTAACATTCATACTGACATATTTTTATTATATGTAGGTGATGATCTGGAATTAGATGTGCTTGTTTATAAAGAGGAGCAGTGACGTATCTTGCACACATATGTATTGATGCTAGAATGTTTTGTGGTTTTTATTGATGATATAATATTATGATGAAAATGTGGTGATAGTAAGATTTTGGTAATAAAATATAGATCATGATGAAATGATGTAAATTCCAGTTAGTAAATATGTTTAAATGTTGAACATACACAACTGGAGGGTTAAGACTTAGTGTTGAAATTTAAATGTAAATAAGAATAAATAGATGGGTTAAAGACCCAATTCATGTTTTTGTGATTTTGTTATCATGAAAATTATGGTGTGTTGGAAATGAATGTTTTGTCTTGTTTAGTGATATATAAATATATTGTTGTTCAACAGGTTGCCCCTTACTTTACTTTAAGGGGGAGTTTGTTTATTTATTTTAAAAATTTTATTGATTTTATTGTGATTGTTTTTTAGAATAAATTATTTGTCATGACATTTACATAGAATAGATTATATATATATATATATATATCCATTGAAGATTAAATTTATTTAATTAGAAATAATAAAGTAATATAAAATTATTTACACGTAGTAGAAAAATGGACAAAAATGAACCTCCGGTCTACATAAAATCACAAATAAGAAATAATCTAATTTTCACAAATTAAATCAGATTATCATTGTTATCTCATGCAAACAATCAAAATCTTAGTTTTTGTTTTAACCAGACACAAGTATTTAGAGAGAGTAAGGAGGTATTATCTTGTAGTAACACCTTTTAATAGAAATTAAATAATAATATTTAACATCTATGAAAAACCATGCAACTAGTTGTGGTTTTTGAAACAAGAAAAGATTTATCGGAAAAAAAAGGGTGTATAAGGTTTTTGGTTAAAGTGTTGCAAGAATTCCATTCATTTAATATTTTTGCTTTCAGTATGTATATCCTGCTTATAAATGTGATAATGATCTTAATATATGGTCAATCCTATCAAAATCTTGAGTGATGACATGTCAATATGTAAGTACTATTCCATTTACTAAGAACGCCTAAAGTGAAAATTAAGTGAAAAAAGTTCGAGTACACATGAACACAGTTTTAAAATTCTTTCTTTGATTAATCTAAAAAAACTCTCAATCAACTTTCATGTTGTGGCTTCCCAAATTAAACTCACTCAATACTATTTAATTTTATAACTAACTCTAAAGTTAAATAATAAAAAAATCAAAATAGATTAATTTCCTCTTAATTTAGCTAAATAAATATTTTAAAACATTTTAGATCATATTTTTATCTATTTTAGGTGTCAAAAAAATAAAATATATTAATTTCATATAAAATTTTATTTATTGAATTTAAAAAAAGTGTAAATGACTCAAAACTATACGGAGTCGATTCCACTTCAAAGCATACCGGATATTGAATGAAGTTTGAGTCCCAAAATTTTAAACTATACCCATAAAAACTTAGGTTAATCACCATCCAGTAAATCAACATATTTCACATGATATCTAAATCTGACTGTCACAAATGTATATAATAATTGCATGCATATTGTAATTAATTCTACTACTTATATATAAACCTTTGCAGTTTAATAAGAAAATGAATATATATTACAATATACAAAATGTGAATTCTAACACTTTTTATTATCACACCATTTATTATCAATTCTAACTGCTGTGCCTTTTAATTATCATTTATAATTACCGCACATTTTATTGTAATACCCTTTATTGTCATTTCTAATAGTGGCATCCTTTATTGTGACTTCTTATAGTCACGCCTTTATTCTCTTCTAATTGTACCTTTTTAATTGTCATTTTTAATGATTAAACTCTTCATTGTTACGTTTAATAGTCATATTTTTTATTATTAAAATAATATACACAAAAAATTAAAAAAGCATTAATCATGTATTTGAAGATTCAATGTCCACCTCAACAATATTGGTACGTTAATAAATTTATAAAGATCAATAATCAATAGCCTAGGCATCGTGCAGGTCATACCTAGTTATATATATAATTGGTTGGAAATTATACATGGAAAATATTATATTATTTCCACGGTTATCACATCGGATTTATATCATTAATATTTTATTAAATAATAATTAAAATATTGCGATTTTATACAAAAAATCTCAAATTTTATAAAAATATTATATTTAAAAACCGGTATGGATTAAAATAAAAAAATCTTAAACGGTACCGATGTAAAAACAATACACATAGTGTATTGGAGAGCAATCACTTAAAATAATACGATATTTAATAAATTGTCTTTACTTGTAGTGGAATTTAAATAAAAGTAATTAACCATCGTGAAACCTTGTACTTATAAGTTCATAAATCTTGTTAAGTTAATAATTTTTTTAAAAAATTATTAAAGAAAATAAGATCTGGTTAAATTTTTAGCGGAACAAATATTTAGGGGCATATACGAGGGCAAGGAGGCGAGCAAGAATCCGAATATATATATTATTGAGTAGCACTACCGAGCAGGAATCCAAAATATATTGTTGGAATACGAGAATCCCACAATCGGTGTTGGACGTCTCTCCTCGGGGCCCACAACTATTTGTACGCTTTTCTGTCATAAGCTAGCACTTTCCTCCACGTGACAGTATTTTCCATCAATAGAGTGAGTGTATACTTAACTTTGCCCGCGTCCGTACCGCCCTGCCGGTGGCGTCGGGCACCCGTGGGAGGCCAGACGGGAAAAGGGCCATAAAATCGGGTGGTGGCGGATCGATGGAGTGCTAAATCGAGGGGTGGTGAAGGAAAGGGGGTTAGTGGTGCAGGGTATCGGCTTGGGGTGGGGGCTATAACAATGGGCACTTGTTGGGGCAAGGGGAGGGGTGTGGTGGTCGGGGGTTCAGCTAGGGGGGTGGGGAGGGTGGCCGAGTGGTGGTGCAGTGTGCGGTGGGGTTGGGCGGTCATGGGCGGGTCGGGCAAGCTAACGGGCGGGTCTAACAGTGAACGGGTAGGGACATAAACGAGATCGGTTTTCATTGGTGCAATGTATGGCAGACACCGTACAGGCTTTATATATATATATATAATATAAGGCTCGGGTTAATGATATAAATAATTAAATATAATAATATTTTTATTATAATAGTAGGACATACGTTAATAGCACAGAAACTCGAAATTGTTTTCGAGGATGAGTGAGAGGCTAGAATGATACATCACATCCACGTGGGCTACAGCCCCCAGAAAAAATCTAATGGTGGCGGACCTCGAGCCCATCTCTTAAATGGGCCGTCAACCCACCGACACTCCCCGCTAATTTTCATCCCGACCCCCCAAAGTTGCAATAATCACAATGGGCTCCCTCCCGCCTCCCGCGGCGGCGCCGCCGTCGTCGTCGGCGTCGAAGATCGCTGGCGACGACCTCCGCTGCCTCTTCGACGCGCAGCAGGCGTACCTCAACCACTTCTTCGACCACCTCGACCTCTCGCAGGCGCTCTCCTTCACCCGCGCCCTCCTCCGGTCGACGGGCACCATCTTCTTCTCCGGCGTCGGCAAGTCCGGCTTCGTCGCCCGCAAGATCTCCCAGACCCTCGTCTCCCTTGGCGTCCCCTCCTCATTCCTCTCCCCGCTCGACGCCCTGCACGGCGACATCGGCGCCCTCTCCCCCGCCGACGTCCTCGTCCTCCTCAGCAAGTCCGGCAACACCGACGAGCTCCTCAAGCTCGTGCCAAGCGCCAGGTCGAAAGGCTGCTTCTTGATCTCGGTCACGTCGGTGAAGGGGAACTTGCTCGAAGGGGTGTGTGATATGAACGTGCATTTGCCGGTGGAGAGGGAGCTGTGCCCCTTCGACCTCGCGCCCGTCACCTCGACGGCGATTCAGATGGTTTTGGGGATACGGTGGCCATTGCTCTGATGCAGGCGAAGGGGTTGACGAAGGAGCAGTACGCCGGCAACCACCCCGCCGGCCGGATTGGGAAATGCCTCATCTTTAAGGTTTGTTTTTTTCGTTTTATTCTTTTTTCTTTCTTCTTCCTCTGTGAAAATCCCCAGATTTGGGATTTGTTTGTAGTCTTATTGATTTTTTCAAGTTTCGTTATTGATTGATTTAACTAAATTTTACTTGGTGTACAGAGCTGCTACATTCTAGATCTATTTGTTAAATCATATGTGAAAATGTACTCATTTGTTGCTCGTATGTGAAAATGTAGTGATAGAAGAGATGTTGTTGATTGAAAAAAACGATTATGGTGGAGATGGTTGTAGTCGAGGATTGAATTGAGTTCGTATATGACATAAATTGTGATTTTTCTTCTACAGCCACAACTCTTGTCAGTGCTTGACCGTGTAGATTATTACCTGATTTTGGGTAAAAACTTCTTTGAATTTTGTCTAACAATATGATCTTTGTATCTTGATCTTGATGTGGATGCCTCTAGGTGCTTTTGAATTAGGTTGTTCACCATTGGAGGGCGATAAATGTGATTTTGTCTTGTGCAGGTGAGAGATGTGATGAAGAAGCAAGAAGAGCTTCCAGCTTGCAAAGAAGGCGACCTGATAATGGACCAGCTCGTGGAACTAACGAGTAAGGGCTGTGGCTGTCTTCTTGTCATAGATGATGCTTGGCGTTTGGTGGGCACATTCACAGATGGTGATCTGCGGCGGACGCTAAAGGCCAGTGGACAGGGAATCTTCAAGCTTACTGTTGGTGAAATGTGCAACAGGTGCGTGATTTGCTAAATTTTGTCAAACAAATGGATAGAACTTGATTGCCTATGGCTAGTCCATATATAACACTCAGGACCATATAAGGCCTTTCGTTGGTGTTAAGTTCATGTTCATTTGTGGTGTTGAGTTCATATTCATTACCAATGACCATGGCGTTTCTTGGAATTCTTTCTAATCAGCTGTGTCAAGGGATAAACACCATTATACTGTTGTTGGCCGGAGGTGGAATCAAAGCCAAATTTAAAAGGCTAGCTTAAGTGTTAAAAAAAATATGGTTTTTTTCTAACGTGTGACTCTACATCTATCTCCTTGGTCCCAGCACTTCAAACCTGTAGAGGCAAGGCAAGCTAGATGATGACTATCAATCAAAGCTGAACGAAATGCTAGAACAGATTAAAAGTGAATGAACGAGACTTAGATAGTGTATTCGATAGATGCGCCCTCTGCACAAGTTCTGATAGGAGCCAAGAGTGAACAAAGTTTACTTACGGGCATACTTTTGTGGATTTAACATTTTTTTAAAATTTGATGCGCAGTATTTTTATCAAGTTCTCTATTCGTTTTTGCTGTAATGATGCATATATATTGTATTTATACGTGGTTGTTTATGCTTTGTGTACATTTCTTGGCGTTAATCTATGATGCTCCCATCTTTGCAGAAACCCCAGGACCATAGGCCCAAATGCCATGGCTGTCGAGGCCATGAAGAAAATGGAAGCTCCTCCATCACCAGTGCAATTCTTACCAGTTGTTGATGATAACAACACCCTAATTGGAATAGTGACATTGCATGGTCTAGTTTCTGCGGGCTTGTGAGGACAACCATCCCCCTCGCGTAACTTCTTTTATTCTATATTCTTTCCATTATTATTTAGAAAAGGTTTGTGCTATTGTGTGCTGTGCCGTGTAATATGTTGTTCCCTTGATGCATTGGGACTTGGGAGCATATCTGAGCAAGTCTCAGACATTTGATGTAAAGATCTAATGGTGCTCCGATTTCTTTCTGCTTTTTGTTTAATAGTGGTGAGTCAGATGAGATGCAGTTTTATTCCATGCGCTATGATTGTCTATTTAGAGTTGAAATGCAGGTGATAATGGTGTCGACAAGGTGATTCTTTCTTTCCTTGAACGGCGTATGCTTTTCACGTTCACAACCTATTCAATTTAGAATTTGCAATGGCTGTAGTGTTTCTAAATCATATACTGAGACCCTGTTCAAAAGCATTTGAGATTTTGTTTTCAACTTTTTGTTCATAACCAATCGGGCAACTGAACTAGCAAAAAGAGAAACCAATTATGCTTTGGTTCTCTGGTTATTTTGCCAGTTTACTTAAAACGAAGTTTCACGTTTCTTCAGAATGAATCAAGCATTCTTTAAATCAAGATAACTCATATATTTGAGCGTCAAAAGCCAAAGGCTTTTCTAGCTTAGTTGCAAAAGATGCAATTTATTGGGTACAGATCTACCACAACAGTCACCTAGGAGGAGCATCAGCTTTCCAAATTACATGAATCAGCAGACGTCAATGAAACCTGCTTCATATCATGCAGATTTCTTCCAGTCTTGAAGAGCCACAAGAGCAGCATTACGCCCAGAAGCACCCATCACGCCCCCTCCAGGATGTGCACCACTGCCACACAAATACAAACCCCTCAACGGCGTCCTATAATCAGACCAACCCTTCACAGGCCGGAACAGGAACATAGAATCAAGGCTCATGGCGCCATGGAAGATGTTCCCCCCTGTCAGACCAAACTCCCGCTCAAGGTCAGGTGGTGTCAACATGTCATACTCGATAATCGACGAGCTAAAACCCGGCGCATGCTCATCAATCAGAGAGAAGCACCTCTGAGCAAACGACTCCCTGACAGCAGCATCACCCCAACTCCCCTTTGCAAGCTTATACGGAGTGTACTGCACAAAGAGATTAATAACATGCTTCCCAGGAGGAGATATAGTCTTATCCAAGGAAGAAGGTATGGTCATTTCAATCAGAGGCCTCTGTGATGGATAACCATTCAAAGCATCCTTGCAAGCCAAATCAATCTCTTCCATGGTCTCTGCTCCAATGTGTATAGTCCCCATATGCTCAGGACCAGGCACCAACCTCTCGGCACCAATGCATTTGAATTGTGGCAGCCTATCCACGGCAATGTTGATCTTGGTAGTTGCAGAGCTATAATCAGAGCTCTTCACAGCAGATAGGAAGTCGTCTGGTAGCACACTAGTAGGAACCAACTTGGTGAAGGTGAGGTGCGGCGTCGTGTTTGCTAGCACTATAGACGACAACACCTCCGACCCATCGGCCAAGGTCACGCCTTTCGCCGTACGAGACGCTTCGTCGACGATGATCTGAGCTACCTCCGCACCGGTGACGACCTCAGCGCCGGCCTCCACGGCGACGCTGCTCAACGCCGCTGACACCGACCCCATCCCGCCTTGGACGTACGACCAGATCCCGCGGTGTCCCTCGGTCTGCCCCATCACGTGGTGCAGCAGCACGTACCCGCTCCCCGGCGTATGCACGCTCGCCGTGCTCCCGATCACGGCGTCGGTGGCGAGCGTCGCCTTCAACACGTCTGACTCGAACCACCGGTCCAGCACCTTGGACGCCGGCGACACCAGCAGCTCCAGCAGGTCCACCGCGTCGCCCTGCCCCAAACCCATCAACCGCCGTCCCAACCACGCCCAAAATCGGAACTTTCTCAGTCGGTTGGAGATGGAGACCGGCGATTCTTGCCTGGATTCGGGGGTCGGCGAGTCCAAAAGGAAGTCCATGAGATCGCCAAACTTCTCGAGCTTCTGCTCGTAGACAGGGTATAAGGCGGCGTCTTTGGGGGAGAACTTGGAGATTTCGGAGCGGTTGAGGTCCGGGGAGGGGCCAAGGAGGAGGTAGCGGCCGTCGAGGGTCGGGGTGAAGGAGGAGGGATCGCGCTTGAGGAGGTGGAGGCCGTGGCGGCGGAGGTCGAGGTCACGGATGACGGCAGGGCGGAGGAGAGATTGGAGGTAGCTGCAGCGGGAGAAGCGGAAGCCGGGGACGAGCTCCTCGGTGACGGCCGCGCCGCCGGCGACGGGGCGGCGCTCGAGGACGAGGACGGCGAGTCCGGCGCGGGCGAGGTAGGCGGCGGCGGTGAGGCCGTTGTGGCCGCCTCCGACCACCACCGCGTCCCATTTCTTGTTGGTGGTGGCCTTCCGGATAGGGAAGGTGGAGGCGGTGAAGCACCGCCGCAACATTTGGCCGGCGAGAGGTTTTGGACGCCGGCGTGGCGAAGGGTAGTGGGAACTGGGAAGTGAGTTTTTGCTGGTGGAATGAAGGGCCCAGCAAGTGGGGGCCACGAGGATGTCTCAAAGGACCATTCTCGTTGTATAACAACGTTCTGCGTTCTTTACCATCGTTATGGAAATGAAATGAAATAAAAGTAGATGTTAATTATGATTTAAAAAATCTGATTTAACTAATTATACAATGTCGTTAGTGGGAAAAAAATTATATAATACTTTTGTGTTTAGTCCATATAACTCCATTAACCAAATCTTTTAGGCAGGTCTCTTTGCTGAGAGTTTGCCATTCCACAAATGCACCACTGGGGGAAAATAGTGATCCCATTCACAGGAGTTAAATAGTATTTTATAGTGAATTTACCATTAATAAAATATCTCTTTCCTTTCATCTACTGTTAATAAAATTTATTGGACTCACATCTTGCACTATCTAAACTTACATGATAATTGCCCACATGAATCAGAATCGCACCACATCATCTGTATTTCAACTAACCACCATGTCAATGGTGCTATTATCTGTCTATAACTTAATAGTGATGTTAGGTATGCTCTCTATTTACTAAAATGGTCGAATGCCAACGATGGTTAATTCTTCCCATTTACCATATTCATGAACGGATGGTTTTCTGTACCCAAATTCTGAGAAGTTGTTTTTTTGTCATGTTTCATACCTAAGATGATGGCTTCCTTCATTCTCCCGGTAGCAAATCCTATCTTCGTGTACTTCACACAATAAATGCAAAAAGCGGGAAATCGGACAATTTAAATCTAATTGGAAGGCATCCGATCCTAAGACAAACGGTGAATCGGTTTGTATAAAAAATTGGTCGTTGAATCGGCCGATTCTAAATAGGCGTAAATCAGTAAGAAGCTATTTTTGTAAGTAAATGACGATAATAACTTAAGCATGTTAATGAATAAATTTATTAAATATGGGTAAAATTAGAATATACATTTTAAAAACCTAAAATATCATCTTCCTCGCCCCTGCCTTACGCTGTTCGCCTCTAATGTCCCTCTGCCGCAGCCCATGTGCCTCACCCCCTCGCTTCGCCGCTAGAAGGCAAAGAAGAAGGTTGGCGTGCTAGGAGTGCCTTCAAGCTGCATCAAATTGACAAAGAGTTTGATATATTTGAAGGCATCGCATGACGTATCTATTTACTGTCCATGTTGGTAAATCCCTATTTTTTATTATTATGTATGAACTGATTGCTCTGGATTTGAACGTACCTGACGTTATAGGACTATCTGATTGAGCAATAGGTGAAATGTTATGTGTTCAATTGGGGTGGGCGATCTTGTTTTTAATCCGTTTTTGGACAATGAGGGTTAGGGTTTCCCATTAATACCGAATTATTTACTTATATTTTCTAAATTCTGAATTTCTTTGTAATATTTATTTGTGAATTCTTTTACATTGACTAGAGATTGATGGTTACATATTATTAGGATTGTTGTACAAAGGAGAGGGAATGTTGATGGTGTTGGTTGCGAGTTTGTGTATAGAAATTGGTTGGGAGTTTGTGATGGTTGCTCTCAATTACTACCATATCATGGAGATATTTAATTTAA
>JAURVB010002769.1:0-5000 GCA_033002965.1 Piper betle | reverse complement strand
AAGAAGAGTCACGCCTTAGCAATCTTTCTTTGATCTTAAGAAAAAAATACTACCACACTTAGTTCATAGGAATTCTATGGACTGGGATGATACACAAAATTAACTCAAACATCTGACTGATGACAATCGGCTAGTGTATCTTTACTTACTATAATGTGGACAATTTAAATAAACGACTAGGCTAGGGAAGGTCTCTTTCTTATTTCTTATAAGGAAGGTTTTTGTCTGGACTTGACAACATGATTAAAAAATCAAAAGAAATACCAGCAAAAAATGTCTCGTATTGAATGCCAATTCTTGCCCCTTCCAAGCCACAAATGAACTGCTCAAAAAAAAGTTGCATATTATATCAGGACAATTTTCTTCATGCCCATTCCCACTATACAAACAACAAGCAAGCCAAGACTATCACATAAATATAGCTCACATACTAGGAAAGTAATCCCTAAATGTACACATGGTTTATGAGGATAGAATATAAGGAAAGTTAACAAGCCTAGCACACTGTACATTTGATGCCACCATCTTCTCATTCAGATTCTCCTGAATCAAAAAAGGAACTCCATAAAGTGGCAATTTTTAATTCTGGATGTTGTCTTCTCATGCAAATTTATCTTTTTTCTTCTTTTTCCACACTATCCAGACAACAATTCCGGAATATGGATACTAAGATATAAATCCTAAGGTAGGATCTATGCAAGAAGAAATAGCAAAGTTTTGATGGTCGCATGCCCTTACAACAACCCTCCTTTGTTAATCAAATCTGAGATGGGCACACCAAGCCTACTTTGTTAATCAATTCGGGATGGGCAGTACACGTGCATTGGCAGAGTTTATCATGCAAATTTATATATAACAATAAATAAACCTCTTGGCCATAAAGTAACAGACTCAAGCACAATATACCGTAGAGGTGTTCAATAGTTCAAATAAAAAATACAACAAAATATAAGAAAACAAAACCATTTTTTTAGCCAAGGAGACAAGATCATGTCAAACAGACACAACAAAGAGTATGATTAGCCAATTTGGGTAATATATATCAACAATGTGTCATATATGCCTTACGGCTGGCAACAAGGATTTTGAATCACCAATTGCCTACTTGCATTTCCAATTGATGGAGAAAAAATCATTTTTGTACACAACGAACCCTTCTTGACACAACCTTCAAAAGTAAGAAAGTAAGAATCTTTCGCATCATCATTATTTGCACTTATCGAAATTATTGGTCATGCATTATGAGATGATTATTGATTGAAAAATAACAATTATAATAATCATCTTTATTGCTAAAATGGTATAAAGAACCACAAGATTATTATACATGAAAGCATGATAATATAACTA
Source organism: Piper betle (assembly GCA_033002965.1). Taxonomy (NCBI): domain Eukaryota; kingdom Viridiplantae; phylum Streptophyta; class Magnoliopsida; order Piperales; family Piperaceae; genus Piper; species Piper betle. The sequence continues at coordinate 3,650 of JAURVB010002769.1, read as the reverse complement.
CAAACATAGGTGATTCGCATTCCATAAATGCTGCCTACTCAGGCAATTTTTGACACACTAGACAATAGCACCCAATATAAGCACAAAATAGAGACAAGCACCTTGTTTCCAATTCTATAAGTGGTTTTCCCTTGAAAATGAGATTCCCCAACCAGAATTTTATACCCTAACATGGCCTTCCTGTCGGCTTCCATGTGAACCTGACGATTGCATTCGGGATAATTTATTATTTCATATAAAAATGGAAAGAAAAAGACAACATTACTTATTGAAGATGCTTGAAAGATGAATATGTCAATGGGATTTTAAAAGGTGACAATATTAGAAAATTATGACTGATGATATAAACCAGCGTTACCCGCTCCCTAACAGTAGCCAACAATCCATCATTCTACTGTTCACCTTCCAAGCATATCTCTGCAAGAGTTCTTTATTGGTCACTATACAGTCGAGCAAGAAATCAAGGAATTTAATCATAATATGAAAGCAAATTCACAGCAAATAAAAAATATAAATAAGCAACAAAAGAGTCCAAAGATTTCATGCAATAAAAGTCATTAAACCAGGCATAACTATCCAGTAGAAAATTAAGGATGCGAACAAAGAAAATTTAAAATAGCAAGCGATGGCAATTTGAACATTCCCTCCAATATGTTGAATAACATTCAGTTGCGTTAACTTTGAACAGAGCTTCTTAAGAAACACTTATATCGAGTAAATATTTTATTCCACAAAAAATTAGGTGACAACCTTCTGTTTGTGAAGCTAGTGCAGCTTCAAATTCCTTTTGCAGGCGTTCAGAGATTAATTTGTCGGAATCTCTGCAATTAGTTCGGTGAAGTTTAATGATCAAACAGCAAAATGCGAATCAAATCTGTGCAAAACATACAAAAAAATTGCATTTTGTTAAGACCCTCCTTGAAGTTTGTGACAAATTCTGAAAATTACAAAACAATTTTGTAACCATAAAGTACAATAAAAACACCTTCGTAGTTCAAATTTCGTGATTCTAATAAAAAATTAATAGAAAACACTAAGAAACCTGCAACATTATACTTCCCTAAGTCGATTGGATCACTATGCCCCTCGAACAATCTAGACAACACAGTAGTTAGCGAATAATTATGATTATGAGCTATCATAATAAGACTTAAAAGATCACTTTCTTTTATTCTCACATCGAGTGTGTCCATATAAAAAAAACGACAAACAAATAAATCAATGAAAATAAAAATAAGAAAATTGTGAACCCGGGAAAACTTCACATCACACACAATAAACCAAGTTACCTTGTAAGACGCTCTGTTAATACCTCCTGCCTTTTAATAACACTTGCCACTGAATAAGAAAGCAATGATTTTAGACTAAAACCATGTTTAAAAAAAAAATCATATGTAAACGGATTACATCTTGCCCTTGTAGTCTGCATCCCAGTCTCCTCTTCCTGCACTAGATTCTGCAGAATTATATTGCAAAAGTAATGTTATAACCGCAACCAAAACAAAAAAAAACAAAAAAGGTGAAATTGTAAGCACACCACCACCAAACTAGCCATGAAAACAGTTGCACCAATAAAATAAAAAGCATGAACAGCATCCACAATTTTTGTGTCGGCATACAATTTAAAACACCATCAGCTGGTCTTAGAACGTTGAGAATTCACTAATTGCAGCTAACATTAAACACGCCTCCATTGCAATTAACAGAAAACACACCCCGCCACAGACAACACAACTGCAAGGTTAGAATCACAAAGGGAAGATACCTCGTGGGGAGCATCGGCAGGAAACGGCCTCTTGGCCGTAATTGTCTGCTTTTCGGCCTCTTCCATGTCGACCTCCATGGGAGAAGCTTGCAGAGCGGCGTGCGGACAAAGGGGTGTAATACTGAGAGAGGGGAGGGGAAGGGGAAGGAGAAGGGTGTGAGGTTGGAGACGATGGATCGACAGTGGGAGGTCGGAGGAGAAGCCGGCGACGGATGGCTGTCTGCGTGCAGCGTCGGGAATGCGACGGAGACGGCTATGGTCCGTCGCTGGGAAGCTCCCCTTACTCATGGGTTGACTCGGTTCCTCAAATTTCACGGTTCTCTTACTTCTTATTTCCATGGTTCAACCGTTGGCGCCCCAAATTATCAATTTTATATATCAAAATATTTTTTAAAAAAATTAATTATGATGTGTTTGAGGCTTCTTTTTTTGTTGAAAATTATAATATTATAATAATAAAAATAAATAAATATGATAAGTCTTAGTATCAACAGCGGTTAATATAGTAATACATCCATTTAGATCACATGTCTATTGTTTTTTAAATTTAAATAAAATTATCCTCATCCTTTAACTATTTTTATAATCTAATTACTCACGTTAAGTATGACACCATTACTAATACTAATTTTTCTCAATAAATATTTGATTAATAGTTAATAAAACAAAAATTAATAAGTCACTCTTTACAAAATATATCATTGTAATAGCATGACGTTTCATAACAATAATAAAAAAAAGGTTAATGTCTCAACTCCTCTCATAATTACAATATCTTCAAACGCTATTATATGATAATTAATATATATATATAACTTATTAGTAATGTACTAATAATAGTAGATATGCTGTTGCACAACGTGCAGTCAATATTAGGGATAAACTCTAATTATTATATATTATAATAATTATATATTTTATAAACAAAATCTAATTTTTAAGATATGTTTTTCATTAAATGAAGAGATAAATTATGATAATTTAATTTATTTTTATTTTATTATTATTTAATTAATTACATTTACTACTTTTACGAGAGAATGAAAACAAGTACACAAACAAACAAATACACAAACAATTACACAAGTAAACAAACAAACCAATCAAATCAAAAGTTCAAAAGAAAATAGTTAATTTTTAAAACAAAAGGACAAAATATCCCCGAAAGTGCAATAGGAGTAGGGTTGCTAATTGAGCAGAGCCAGCTCGTGAGCATTTAGCGTTCGACTCGGGTTAACTCAACTCGAAATTCGACGTTTAAATGCTCGAGCTCGAACTCGAATCTTACGAGCCAACCTTGAGCAAGGTCGTGTTCGACTCGACTCGACAAGGTTATAACTCGAACTTGACTCGATAAAATAATATAATAATATATCTTTTATATTACATTTTATTTATTTATTTATTTGTATGTATGTATGTATGTGTGTATGTGTGTGTATATATATATATATATATATATATATATATATATATCTAAAGATTAAAGAAAAATCCAATCTCCATGGATAGAAGAACATACTAAAGCAGTACAAAATATTAAACAAAAAAGTTTATATATCCCTTGTCTAACGTTACCCCATCCTAATACTTTAAAAATAGTAGAAACGGATGCTTCTGCCCTAGGATATGGGGGAATTCTAAAACAAGAAATTAATAAAAAACCTTATATTATTAGATTTCATTCAGGATTATGGAATGAAACGCAATCAAAATACTCTACTATCAAACATGAAATGTTAAGTATCGTTAATTGTATATTAAAATTCCAAGATGATTTGGTAAATATTAAATTTTTATTAAGAATTGATTGTACAACAGCAAAATTCATATTAGAGAAAGATGTACAAAATCTTGCTTCTAAAAATATATTTGCAAGATGGCA
>JAURVB010002768.1:0-11537 GCA_033002965.1 Piper betle | reverse complement strand
CCGACCTAACCGGGGCTGGTAACATGCCGGTTCGGTTCACGAGTGTGAATCGGATTTGGGGTGTTACAAAAAGACAGTACTACATATGTCTCTTTCAAATCCAAATAATATCTTGTCTTCAATAATAATCTAGAAGTCCATATTGTTTCAACTATAACTGATTTGTTATCACCCACATATATGAATCTTTTAGTATCATTTGACTTTCGGCAACTCAGGCAACCCTGCATTGACACACTTATGTAAGTTGTAGCATCCAAATCTAGCCATCAAGAGTGGATTGGCACTAAAGCTAAATTAACTTCAGAACAAACAAAATTAAAAAATGGACATTTCTTTACACGCCAAGCGTGATATTTAGTGCATTCTTTCTTTATATGCCCAAGCTTACCACAAAAGAAACAACATGAACTTTGATTTTCTTTCTTTTGTTGTTGCTTGTGAGAACTATTATCAGCTTCCTTAGCCCTCTTTATTTTCTTATTTTTGTCCTCATAGGTACTAGCCAAGTGAGCACTTTCGTAGTTGTAATTGACTCTGAATTGACTAAATTGTGCCGGAAGAGAAATTAAAACTAAATACACGAGCATATTCTCAGATAGCTCTAATTTTAATGCTTTTAGTTTTGAAGCAATATTTGACATCCCTAAAATATACTCTCTTATGCTTGTTTTGTTTTTAAACTTTATTGAAATCAAGTTCGACAAAAACGTACTTGTTTCAGCCTTATCGTTTTTTACAAAACGCTTTTCAATTTCCTTAAGAAACTCAGTGGCTGTAATAACCTTTTTAGACACATCGCCCATAAAGGTCTCTGAATTCCACGCTTCATGATCACAAGATTTATGTGATTTGAATGTTCCTACTTCTCAATGTCTCGTTTTTTCTCAATAGAACTTTCACCCGTAAGAGAAGCAGGTTGTTTAGTCCTTAACACAGGGTGGAAATCTATGCAGCCAAGAACGATCATCATGCTCTCTTTTCAATCCTTAAAATTATCTTTAAGTATTAGAACTAAATTGATGTTGGCAGAAATCATAGAAACAGATTGATTAACTGAAAATAGAACAAAATAACATACACATAATAAGATTAATAATTCAAACAATAGTTAATCTTATCAACAGATACCTAGCACAATATTAATATTTAGTTTTTAGACAGAAATACTAATTTGTAAGTGGTACTCTTAGTGTAGTAATCAAATATGGACAATAAATCTTGTTAAATAATAAACCTTCTTGTGGGCCGATTTATTATTCACATAAAATCTTGATAATTATCTCATATTTATTACAACAAATGAATATATATTTCTATCAAATATTAACTTTCCTTTGGGCTAATTAATATTTACATTAATCAAATACCCACAACCATCTTAATATTAAAAAGAAATTAATTTTTACAAAAGAGGCTACTTTGGTAACATATTATTATCATTAATAAATTCTAAAATATTAATTATAACTGAACTATAATTTGAATTTAATAATTCCAAATATAAATAACATAAAATTGAAAAAAGTTATAAAAGTATCTTTATTTCAAAATTTCTAAAATTATAACCTTTTGTAACTTTATTTTCCTCGCTTGATATTTTATCAAAAGTGGACCTCGATTTGAGAATAATTATCTCTTGTATAAATTTCTTGTATTTTCCTTTAATCTGATTTGTGAAAATGATAATAATTAGTACTGAATTTTAGGAAACTCCTAATAAGTTGAAGACCATGTTAATTTATTCTCTCTTACAAACTATTATTATTTTAGGATCTTCAATCATTAGATCTGGGTGTGATGTGAAACTAGACAGTTCCAATAAGAGTTTATTAATTAATCCTCAATGATCTAATATGAAGTTGCTCACATACCACTTGTTAAAAAAAATTTAAACTTTAACTAAATTATACAGATGATGAAACCATCAATATAAAATCTTAATCTTCTGCATATTAAATCATTAAAAAAATAAAATTTGATAACGGAAACATACAAGAATCTATAAAAGCAAAGTAATTCTTTACTTTTTTAGGTTCCTTCAAAACCAAAGTTTTTGGACGATAAGATGTCAAAACGAAAAACTACTACGAATTTGGGAACCATAACCCCCTATTTATATCCTTATTTTTTATAATTTCAATTCAATCTATTATAAAAGAGAATTCACACTTATATTAATGACCCATTAAACTATAACTTTAATAGATCAATCAAATTTAAGTTAACCTTAAATAACAGCATATAGTACAATTAAAAATACATGTATATATTTATGTTCAAAATCCAACAAATGAATCAAGTGTGCAAAGTGTATATGAGCTCTGTCGTTCATATGTTCATACATATTAAGATTGTGGGCTTCTTAAGTGGCTAGCTAGTCATTTTATATAATTCCGAAATATTTTTATATTAAACAAAGTCAGATGAAATTATTAAAAAATACATGAATATAATAATTTAAGATGTAACCTTGTCTCTCAATTCTATCTTTGCAGATGTAACAACACATTATGAACAGTATTAGCAGGGTTAGTGCGGCAGTGGATGGTATAATCACGTACAAGTGCTTTTTCCTCCCATGCTTGCTAGATGCAGCAGACAACGCCTGACACAGATGAAGAAAGAACTCGGGAAACACATTAATTTCCATGTAAAGCTAAGCCTTAATAGGGCAGAGTAAAAGCATTATTTACCTAATTCGGAGCTAGCTAGGCGCAAATTTAATTCATGAAAAGGGGAATAATCACCAGTGAGATTAACCAATGGTCCAGTCCAAACCAAGCATCTGCTAGAATTCTCACTCACAGGTGTGTAAGAATAGGCTTCACATGAACAATTGTTGAGGCAATTATTCCTACAATCTTATATCAATTGAATCATTTGTCACCAATGCTCTGTCTGATAATTTAATATTCCCAAACTTCTTAAAGCCATCACTTGATCCCCTTCCTCTGGCACAATCCAAGGCTGTCCTTCTCCTACAACCGCCTGACCCGTTTCCCCTCTTCCATTCCTTCAAATCACTTGGAGAAAATCCCTCGGAACAATTGAAAAGGTCGTGTGATGCACCAAAATTGCATATACCAAATGGGCCGCACGTTGAGTATTTCCCACAGCCTTGGACTCCGATGTCCCAAACTGCTTCCCACCTGTTTGACCCCTTCTACCAGAAAAAGTGCTCGATTGTCCCCGATTGCTCTATGACACACCTGGTGATGATTGAAGGGTTCGGATGCAGTAACTATCATGCACATCTCATCTTCATCAAAAGTAATGCTTAGATACAAGAGGGAATCGTTACCATCGAGAATGTCACTAAGCCTAAAACCATTCCATGTATTTCCCCTCCAATAGGGTTTGGAGTATCTCCACATAGCTAACCGAAGAACATTCTCCCCTAGTGACTCCATCCCAAAGGAGAAGGCCCCAACCGCAGGGTCATCATTCCAGTAACTTATAAGTGTACTTTTCAAACTTTTCAAATTCAATTTGAATTTCATGCCAGGAACGTAAGTATCTCTCCCACAGGAAACTTGAATTTTCTCCACTCCCTAATTGGTTTCTAGCTAACAAAAGATTTCCAGTGTCCATCAATTCTGCAGTTACAGTGGCTCGAGGACTAATTACACCGGAAACATTAGATGACCATTGCGTGTTGTTCCTCCCATCCAAGATGACAAGGTTACCATCACCTGAGATCGCTAGGAGACCCAAGGCATCTGTGGCTGGTGTTTCTCTGTTGACCACCCATATAACAGTAGCCTATGGTATATTGTTATACCATACTCCCACAAAGCGGTTACTGGAGTTCCCAGGACTGAAGAAGGCCACTGCAAAGTTGCTACCAGAAGAAGTGATTGTCTGCCCATCCTTGATTGGTTTCCCTGATGTTATAATGGCATTGCTGATCGGTATCAAGGAAAATCATGAGATGAAAAATAGATTCCAAAGACAAACTAATCTCATTTCAGTCAGCTTTAGATGAATTCAAGTGTCTCTACATATGCAATTTGAAAACTACAAAGATTGTCAGAAAACTGAAGACAGCAAAGTCCGCCTCAAAGCCATTGTTTCAAATATATATCTCATTCACTGAGCAATGTAACAATATTGTAAGTATCAAATTGGAACATAGTCATCAAGGTGACAATTTTTTTTTCAAAGACTATTTTTCCAAACACCATCAAGATGAAAAGTTCAGAGGCTTAGAGTTAGATGTTTGAACACGCTGTTCATAACAATTAAATACATGGGGCGCTGACTCTATAGTTAAAAGTTCAACAGTTTTTTACCCATAGGTTGTTGTCAAAATGACGCCTAAATCTCTTATCAGATACACCTGTTAAGACTAAACTAGCGCGCAGTTCTTCTCAGTACCGAGCTACTTTAGCGACGAATACAACTCCTCAAAAACAACATAGTTGGCAAATATCTCAAGGATAGAAGACTTTCTAAATGATTAATTATTCATCACAAGGTAGGCAATTATTAAGTAAAAAAACATTCCTGTATATAAAATTTAAAAACTGGATAGACTTTTAATGCGTGAGGACTGATAAAAACTATATGAAAAGTTAATAACATGAAAAACAGCACTGACCTGAATTATACGAGTTTATTATAAGTGGGAAAAAATATGTTGGGCGTACCCTGCATCAGGCTACTTACTGCTGCATGCAGACGACAATGTTACTTGCTTGGCCTGGAGCAGGAGTCGTAACTGTTCAATCATTTGGGCCCCAAGACGAGCACCAAAGTGCACGAGGAAATTTGATTATATAGCCGCCAAGCAAGGCGAAGGGTAGAGTGATAGAAAAGAAAAAGGATCCGAAGAAGGAAAGCGCCGGCGCTGCTTTGCGGACCATGTGATCGATCATGGCGGTTACGCCGCGGCCGTGGTCGTCGAGGGGGTGCACTGCTCTCTATACATATTGGGTTTAGACGTTTAGAAGGTGGGCCTGGGCCTCATTCCTGATTGATTATGTAAAAATGGGCTCTAGACTTTCCAAGGATGACAAGCCTTCCTAGGTTGCCAACCCACAGTCTTTAAATATAAAAAAGTTATCACACTTTATTTCCTCACAATTATTAAAGGTGGAAAAGTTTCTAAATTAGTAATGATGTGATAAATTATAATTATTGGGGTAATTCTGTTCTTACGCTTGAAAAAAATAAAATAGAATCAGATGACAATGCTACCACTTTATATTTCATTTCATGGATGTATAATTAAATACTCTTTTTTTATTAGATATTTTAACAATTTTGCATTTTTCTAATAAAAGGCTTAAACCAACACAAGAGAGAGCGGGCAGTGAGGGATGGTTGCACTTGCACCGGGGGACTATTTTTTAGAGATGGTCTTCTTTATGCCTCTCCTTGTTCGAAAAATCGGCCAACTCTACACGGAATCGGCCGATTTAAATCGGATTAGGCGGAATCGGATTCAAATTTAGAGTGGAATCAGTTTTTGAATCGAGCTTGGGTAAATTATTAAAATACCATTAGTTTTATATTATATAAATTATTTATGTATAGGCAAAATAGAAATTTAAAATTTATAATGACAGAAATACTTCTTGCTCTCCCTCTGCTGCCGCTACCGCCCCTTTGCTCCGGCAGGGTCGGAGGGGGAAGCAGGGCCGGCAGGGGTGGGGGCAGGGCTGCTGGGGAGGCGGGGCCGGTAAGGGGACGGATCGGGGTTGACGGGACTTGGGTGGCGGGGCAGGGCAAATGCGCAAGGAGGGGGATGGGGCGGGGCAGGGCTGGCAAGGGGAGTCCGGGCGTGGTGGGGGTGAAGAATGGGAGTGGCATTCTCGTAATTAAAAGTTAACTTAATTTCGACTCGAGTAAAAAATAATAATTAATTAAAAATAATTTTAAAAAATCTAAAAATATATAAAAATATATCATAAAATATAATACACACAATAATATTAAAATGACATTAATATCTAATTTTTATATATTTATATTATGAATTGTCAAATTATTATATATGACCGATTTGGAACGATTCAACTGAACCGATTCCTTTCCGATTTAGACCGATTTCGATTTCGATTCCGACTCAGACTCACTCGAAAACCGATTCCAATTCTGATTCTAATTTTTGTAATTACAATGCCTCTTAATTATGCAGTATATTTAGATAGATACAGATAATCTGATATGGGATGCTTGTCTTCTAAAAAATGTTAGCAGTGCACTTGCTAGGATTTGGATTCGTGATTTTTTCTGATTCGTAGTAGAGTTGGATACCTTTTCCAATCTCCCTCTCTTCATATCATATCTACCTGAATAAAGTCAATGGTACGTACGTATCTGGAAGCTCCATGCATGGCCGCCTCATCCTCCTCTTGCCTGGCTGTGGCCGCCCTTATCCTTCTCTTCTCCCTCCCCCTCTCCATAGCAGCCGATCCCTCTCCACCTTGGACACCTTCATCGTCCAAACCCACAACTCCTCCAAGCCACCCCACGTCCCCACCTACCATGACTGGTACGCCTCCATCCTCTCCTCCACCAATATCATCGCTGCCCCTCCCCGCCGCATTCTCTACACCTACCGCTCCGCCCTCAATGGCTTCGCCGCCGCCCTATCCCCACAAGAGGCCGACCTCCTGACCACCCACCCGGACGTCCTCACCCTCTACTCGGACCGGCTCAGCCATCTGTCCACGACAAGGACCCCGTCCTTCCTCGGCCTCACCACCTCAAACGGCCGCCTGCTGGTCTAGCTCCGACGCCGGCAAGGGGATCATCATTGGCCTTCATCGAATCCGGCATCTGGCCGGAGAGGAAGAGCATCTCGACCCGTCGGGCTCGGAGTGGAAGGGAGAGTGCGAGAACGGCACCAGATTTGATCCATCTCTCTGCAACAACAAGTTGGTCGGTGCGCGGTTCTTTCCCGCCGCCTTCGAGGCCAAGGGCGTCGACCTCGACAAGGACGAGGACCGGTCACCGGGAGACAAGATCGGCCACGGCACCCACACCGCCTTCACCGCCGCCGGCTCCCCCGGGCTCGCTGTCGGCACTGCCCGCGGCGTCGTTCCCAAGACCAAGCTCGCCATGTACAAGGCGTGCTGGATGGGCGGAGTGCTATCACTCCGACCTGCTGGCGGCCATGGACAGCGCCATTGAAGACGGCGTCGACGTGATCTCCATCTCCGTCTCCCAGAGCACGGACTACCCCTACCACAGCTCGGCCTTGGCCACCGCGCCTACGAGGCAGCCAAGCACGGCCTTTTCGTGGCCCTGGCCGTCGGCAACCAAGGACCCGGCTCTTTTAGCGTGGCCAACACCGCTCCACGGATGACAACCGTCGGTGCCGCCCCGATCGACCGATCCTTCTCTGCACAAGCCACTCTCGGCAACGGAGAAGTGATTTACGGACAGTCTCTTTATAGCAAGGAGGTGGACGGCAACGTAGAGTACCCACTTATCTACGCACCCTGCGATTCGGGCTCTCTTGTTGCCGATAAAGTGAAGGGGAGGGTTGTGGTGTGCGATGCATTCGCAAGTATAGCGGTGGAGAATGGGCTGTATGCACAACAAGGTGGAGCGGCGGATATGATATCATACAACGCTGGATACATGGGAGATGGGAAGTTGGCATCAACCTTCACCTTACCCGCGCTCCAAATTGGATACAAAGATGGGATGAAGGTTTTATCGTACATCAATGGCACCAACAATCCCACGGCCAGTCTGAGAACCGGAGTGAGCATGCCTATGGTGGGGAAAGATATCAGGCATCCCATGGTGGCATTCTACTCCTCTAGAGGGCCCAGGTACATAGTCGCTGAGATCATCAAACCAGACATCATCGCCCCCGGCACCGACGTCCTCGCCGCCTGGACGTCGGAGATCACACCGGCCTAGATCGCCGGTGGACACTAGGAAGACCGACTTCAACATCATATCTGGGACGTCCACGGCGTGCCCCCATGTCGCCGGCGTGGCAGGGCTGCTCAAGAAAGCTCACCCGGACTGGTCGCCGGCCATGATCAGGTCGGCGATGATGACGACGGCTGCCACGACTGACAACCAAGGGAAGGCCATTGTTAGCGAGGAGACGATGGAAGAAGCGGACGTCTTCGCCATGGGGTCCGGCCATGTTGCACCACAAAAGGCCAGCGACCTGGGCTTGGTGTACGACGCCGGCGCCGACGACTACATACAGTTTCTGTGCAGCCTCAACTATACTCAAGATCAGATTAAAGCGGTCTTGAAGGAGACGGTGAACTGCCTGGCCGGCGGTGAGGGGCCGGCGGCGTTGAACTACCCGTCCATCGCTGTCGTCTTCGTGAACGATACAAGGGTGGTGCAGGTTAGCCGGACGGTGACGATGGTTGCACCGGGACCGTAGAGCTACAACGTGAGGGTGTCGAGCTCGCCGGCCATGGCCGACAAGTTGAAGGTGTCCGTCTCCCCACAGACATTGAGCTTCAAGAACGCGAAGGAGAAGAGGGGGAAGACACGTTTTAAAGAGGAATCGGGTTCGGGGTTTATAGTGTGGGAGAGCGACAAACACACTGTTAGAAGCCCTTTCGCTGTCCCTTGGAAATGGTTTGATTGAGATTTTGATCTCATTTAGGGCTTTAGTCAGGTTTAATTATTTTAATTTTTTTATCAAGACATGGAATTATAATGTTAGATTTGTTAATTGGGATATGATCATGAATAAATAGGTTGTAGATATTTAAAGAACATAATAATTAAGTTCAGTTTTTTCTTTGTATTAATGTGGATTATTGTCACGGGCCTGATTCAAGGACCAAAATTTTTCGCCCTAACCAGTCCGCGCGGCGTATTCTCGACCCGAGAACACCAGCCTAACACCAAGAATGCAGTCTTGAAGAGACTACGGAAGCCTGCACGCCAACACCAAACTCGTGTTCGGCCAACCTCAACACCCCCGAGGTTGCTGCCTTCAACCCTTCGCTCAATCACCGTGTATTGGTACCGCACCAAACACCAACACAGCACTTCTGGCTACCGACACGCCTTGCCGATAGGCTGTTCCAGAAGTCAAACAGCACTCCACACAGCACTGCCCGATCGCCCAGCCAGCAACACGCCCTGGGTTCGTGCCGTCTGCCCTTGCTCGTCTCAGCACCAGCCCACTCTACTGCGTGCCTTGTAAACCTCGACCGCGACCTCGGATACAGAAGTTCCCTGCCTAAAACGACAGCCAACAAGCAAACCACAGATTACGGGAAAACACTTCCCAACCTTATATCATTCACCCGATCATAAGGATTTTACAAGCACTCGAATTCTCCTCTCAAGCACTTGCTCGGCTCGTGGACAGCCCCCACAGCCTCGCCCAATGTACCCACAAATACAATGGCGCACCAGAATTACTCCCCGAGTAACTCTATCCCCGATTGCCAACACCAGCAATCTAACAACGCGTACCTGGATTCCAGCAAGCCGATGGAGTTCCAGCGCTCACCACGAACACCGGCTGCAGCAACTCCACGCTTCTTTCTCACCAGCCGCACCACGCTGTTTTCTCACCAAGGAAGACGACTGGAATCTCAGGAACTCTCCTCCTCACCGGACTCGATTCCACTCTTGATTCAGTCCCACGTCTCTCCTTAATCTGGCCTCTCAATCTTTCGATCTCTCCTCAATCTCCTGATCTCCTGATCTCCAGATCTCTCGAGCAACCAATCCGGACTCGATCTCTCCTGATCCACCGACCTCCAGAGACTCGATCCTCCTCCTCCGAGCGTCCTCCTCTCTGAGTTCCGACTCTGAACTCAAGAGTCTTCTCTTTGGATCTGGCCTGATTCCTCCTGAATCACACGCCCCTCTTTTCAGCATAACCCCATGCATATATATGCACCACGTCCTTCTGATTTCAGATAACACCGGATATTTGCCAGCATCTTTATCCACAAAGATCTGCAATCCCCACCGTATCCAGCAACCTAGCAGCACACCACGTCCAGGTTCTTCCCAACGGCCTTGTGGTTATCTTCAGAAGTCTGTTGCAGCCTCCACGTCTGGATATGGATCATATCTTCCACCAAGATACACCCCCAGCAACGTCCATGGATGTTTATCACAAACCGCCTTGGCTGCACCGCTGGTCATCCCGTCGCGCCCGCCGGCTCGACCCCAGCACCGTCCAGACATGGCTCAACCTCCCGCAGCAATTCACCGACCAACTGCCAGCAATGGTCCACCAACATCGCCCTGAACCAGCACCACCGCTCGTGCATGCCCATGCACTGTCGCGTCCACCAGCATCTGCCCGCTCGCGCGTCTGCGCGCACACCCGCGCGCGCCCGCTCGCGCGAACAGCAGCGCGCGCCATCGCGTGCCCGCGCACCCGCGCGCCCGTGTGCCCGCGCACCCACGCGCTCGCGCAGCAACGCGCCTGTCGCCTGCCTTGCGCGCACAGTAGCGCGCACGACCTCGCGCTCGCCCGCTACAGTGCTCGGTACAGTTTTCCAGCACGGTTCCGCTATTTTGCTCGGTACTAGCGAATGCTCGGCACCCTATGCTGCGTACTCGGCTCGGTAGCCTGCTCGGTCCACGGTTGCACCACAACCTCGATATGCCGACCCAAACACCGATCAGCAGCAACTTGAGGTTTCTTCCTGGACTCGGCCACATGCTCGGTACACCAAATACCGACCCATGTGCCGACACCACTGCTGTAACTCGACGCCATGCTCCATAGCCTCGATCACACAGCAGCTCGTGCACCTCGGTTTGCAACCTGCAACTCAACACGGGTTAGCCTCCGTATGTTGTTTCCACCACTCGGATAGCCACCGCTACCCCATCATGGACGCGGGACACCTAGGGACAACACCTAAACCCTAGTTCCCGGCACGCCCATGAATCACGTCTGTGACATCCTCCCCCACCAATAGGGGTGCTAATTGAGCGAGCGAGCCGAGCTGAACATGTGCTCGAACTCGGCTCGAATAGTTCGAAACTCATTCGAACTCGACTCGAGATCGAACGAGTTTTGGACATACATGCTCGAGTTCGACTCGGAATACTTTTTATGTGTTCGAGCTCGACTCGAGCTCGAATATACTTAAACTGTTTAATTTTCTAAGCTCGTTCGTCAGCTCGTTCGTTAGCTCGAAACCAGCTCGATTAAAAGTTAAAAGTACCTCACTTTAAAGAAAAAGTGAGGCCATTGTGGTTTGAACCCACAACCTTGAAGTCATCAAGGTGAATACTTACCATCTCAACTATCTTGCTTCTTTGTTATTATATTTCATATATATATATATATATATATATATATATAAATAATATAAAGACTATATTATTATATTATTTTGTCGAGTCGAGTTCGAGTCGAACTACGAGTCGAGTTCGAGTCGAGTTCGAGTTACAACCGAGTCGAGTCGAGTCGAACACGACCTTGCTCAAGCTTGGCTCGTAAGATTCGAGTTCGAGTCGAGTTCGAATCGAGCATTTAAATGTCGAGTTTCGAGTCGAGTCAAGCCGAGCCGAACGCTAAATGCTCACGAGCTGGCTCGCTCAATTAGCAACCCTAC